>CM042384.1:26991150-26998650 GCA_023634145.1 Thymallus thymallus
CACACACACACACACACACACACACACAATTAATTCAGAAGGTAGAAGGATTACTGTACTAGTCCAGGTATTCCTTAAAGAGGTCGGGTTTCAAGTGTCTCCGGAAGGTGGTCAGTGACTCCGCTGTCCTGGCGTCGTGGGGGAGCTTTTTCCACCATTGGGGTGCCAAAGCAGCGAATAGCTTTGACTGGGATGAGCCCAAACTGTGCTTTCGTAGAGGTAGGGGGACTAGCAGGCCAGAGGTGGATGAACATAGGCAAACGACAGGTCAAGGGCAGGCAGAGGTCAGTAATCCAGATCACAGTCCAAAAGGTACAGAACGGCAGGCAGGCTCAGGGTCAGGACAGGCAGAATGGTCAAAACTGGGAAAACTAGAAAACAGGAACTTGAGAAAGACAGGAGTAAGGAGAAGACGATGGTAGGCTTGACGAAACAAAACGAACTGACAACAGACAAAGAGAGAACACAGGTCTAAATACACTGGGGATAATGAGGAAGATGGGTGACAGCTGGAGGGAGGTGGAGACAATCACAAAGGCAGGTGAAACAGATCAGGGTGTGACAAAAAGTATATCATTTTTTTGCATTTTTGCTAACCCTAATCCTTTTCCTAACCTTTACCTAATTCTCCTAACCTGCTACGTTAATTCTTCTAACCGTGTAGCTCAGATGGTAGAGCATGGTGCTTGCAACGCCAGGATTGTGGTTTTGATTCCCACGGGGGACCAGTATGAAAAAGTATGAACATGTATGAACTAACTAACTGTAAGTCTCTCTGGATAAGAACGTCTGCTAAATGACTGAAATGTAAATGTTAATTCTTCTAATCTGCTGCGTTAGTTTAATAAGACCTTTAATAAGACCTTTAATAAAACCTTTAATAAGACCTTTAATAAAACCTTTAATAAAACCTTTAATAAGACCTTTCATGTTGGTATAAGAACATTGTTCTACTTGATTTTATTACAACTTTACAAGCTAATTTATATTCTGTTACAATAATCTAAATGTGATTTTGAGCACCGTGGGTGGACGCCCTAATGCGATACGCACCCAATGCATATGGATGTCTGGATGTCTACAAATTTAAAATCTTGCCGGTCTTGTTGTCTGGCACTATATTTTCCAAACGGAAACCCTGGTACACACACGCATGTGTGTGAAAGAATTAATGAATGAATGGAAGGGAGAACATTAGAGAAAGAGAAGGAAAGAGAGAGTGGGGTAGAGAGGGGGGTAGAGAGGGGTGGTCAGGTTCAAAGCCTCATGTTGCTATGGTAACTTGTTTATGCCTCACTGGTGCATCTTGTAGATCCAATTAGCGACCGATGGAGTCCTTATCTGGGTTGGGGCGACACACACACACACACACACACACACACACACACCCTCTTATCGCACCCTGAATTAATGCCAGAGAGCAGACAATAACAGGGGAGTACCGGACCATTGCCTAACCCCTTTCTGTGTGTGTGCGTGTGTGTGTAAGTGTGTGTCTGCATGCATGCGTAACAGCCCTGATCTTATGAGACCTCCTTCCTATCTGCATACTCTATCATCTCCTTACATTAACACAGAGTCCATTCTGATCATTTTAACATCTCCTTACATTAACAGAGTCCATTCTGATCATATTAACATATCTTTACATTAACACAGAGTGCATTCTGATCAGTTTAACATTTCATTACATTAACACAGAGTGCATTCTGATCAGTTTAACATCTCATTACATTAACACAGAGTTATTCTGATCAGTTTAACATCTCATTACATTAACACATAGTCCATTCTGATCAGTTGAACATCTCATTTAGGATTGATCCTTTCTATTCATCCTGTATTCCTCCCACTCCTAGTACATGAAGACATCTGGTAATGCCTCTATCCAAATAGAACAGGTCTGGGAATCTCTCTCATCTCTCGCTCTCTTTGTCTCTCTGACAGGGAGTCGTTTAGCAGTCTAATGAGCTGAGTGATGATAGAATGTAGATAAAGTGGCAGGGATTACACACTCAGAGAAAGAGAGACACACATTTCTTTCCCCAGGGCCGTGGGGTGAGACAGGGATGCAGCTTAAGCCCCACCCTCTTCAACATATATATCAACGAATTCACTAGAACAGTCTGAAGCACCCGGCCTCACCCTACTAGACTCGGAAGTCAAATGTCTGTTGTTTGCTGATGATCTAGTGCTTCTTGTCCCTAACCAAGCAGGGCCTACAGCAGCACCTAGATCTTCTGCACAGATTCTGTCAGACCTGGGACCTGACAGTAAATCTCAGTAAGACAAAAATAATGGTGTTCCAAAAAAGGTCCAGTTGCCAGGACCACAAATACAAATTACATCTAGACACCGTTGCTCTAGAGCACACAAAAAAACTATACATACCTCGGCCTAAACATCAGCGAGAGGGATGAAAGAGTGGGGGGAGACAGAGAGAGGGGGGAAAGAGAGGGGGGGAAACAGAGAGAGGGGGGAAAGAGAGGGGGGGAGACAGAGAGAGGGGGGAAAGAGAGAGGGGGGGAGACAGAGAGAGGGGGGAAAGAGAGGGGGGGAGACAGAGAGAGGGGGGAAAGAGAGAGGGGGGGAGACAGAGAGAGGGGGGGAGACAGAGAGAGGGGGGAAAGAGAGAGGGGGAGACAGAGAGAGGGGGGGAGACAGAGAGAGGGGGGAAAGAGAGAGGGGGAGACAGAGAGAGGGGGGGAGACAGAGAGAGGGGGGAAAGAGAGGGGGGGAAACAGAGAGAGGGGGGAAAGAGAGGGGGGGAGACAGAGAGAGGGGGGAAAGAGAGAGGGGGGAGACAGAGAGAGGGGGGAAAGAGAGGGGGGGAGACAGAGAGAGGGGGGAAAGAGAGAGGGGGGGAGACAGAGAGAGGGGGGGAGACAGAGAGAGGGGGGAAAGAGAGAGGGGGAGACAGAGAGAGGGGGGGAGACAGAGAGAGGGGGGAAAGAGAGAGGGGGAGACAGAGAGAGGGGGGGAGACAGAGAGAGGGGGGAAAGAGAGAGGGGGGAGACAGAGAGAGGGGGGAAAGAGAGGGGGGGAGACAGAGAGAGGGGGGAGACAGAGAGAGGGGGAGAAAGAGGGGGGAGACAGAGAGAGGGGGGAAAGAGAGGGGGGAGACAGAGAGATGGGGAGAGGGGAGAAAGAGAGAGGGGGGAGAGTGAGAGTTGACAGAGAGAGGGGGGAAAGAGGGGGGAGACAGAGAGAGGGGGGAAAGAGAGGGGGGAGACAGAGAGATGGGGAGAGGGGAGAAAGAGAGAGGGGGGAGAGTGAGAGTTGACAGAGAGAGGGGGGAAAGAGGGGGGAGACAGAGAGAGGGGGGAAAGAGGGGGGAGACAGAGAGAGGGGGGAAAGAGAGGGGGAGAGTGGGGGGGGGTTAAGAGAGGGTGGAAAGAGAGAGGGGGGAGAGAGAGGGGGGAGAGAGGGGGAGACAGAGAGAGGGGTGAAAGAGAGAAGAGTAAAAGAGAAGGGTAGACAGAGAAAGGGGGAGAGACAGAGAGAGGGGGGAGACAGAGAGAGGGGGAGACAGAGAGAGGGGGGAGACAGAGAGGGGGGAGACAGAGAGAGGTGGAGAGACAGAGAGAGGGGGGTGATACAGAGAGAGGGGAGATAGAGGGGGGGAATCCCCTGATGTCCTGCTAAACCATGAAGAATCAGTAAGAACAACAAATGAAGAATCAGTAAGAACAACAAATGAAGAATCAGTAAGAACAACAAATGAAGAATCAGTAAGAACAACAAATGAAGAATCATTTAGAACAACAAATGAAGAATCATTTAGAACAACAAATGAAGAATCATTTAGAACAACAAATGCTTCTTGCTCCACTAAATCTGCTGCCATGGTCAGATCTCATCTACTGATAGTAACAGTACTGCCCATGACCACACACACACACACACACACACACACACACACACACACACACACACACACACACACACACACACACTCACACACACACACACACACACACACGGTGCGTCAGGCTGTCTGGTTTAATGGGCTGGTTAACTGGGACTGTACCTTGTTGACATTAACCCAAATAGAGTCCAGAACAATGGCCCTCGGGACGCTTGAGCTAACGTGCACTAATGTGATTAGCATGACGTTGTAAGTGACAAGAACATTTCTCAGGACAAAGACATATCTTATATGGGCAGAAAGCTTAAATTCTTGTTAATCTAACTGTCCAATTTACACTAGCTATTACAGTGAAATAATACCATGCTATTGTTTGAGGAGAGTGCACAGTTTTGAACTTGAAAATGTAGAAATGTATCAATAAACCAATAGGGAGATTTGGGTAGACTTGATATTTTGAACAGTAATGCAATGGTTCATTGGATATGTCTAAAACTTTGCACATATACTGCTGCCATCTAGTGGCCAAAATCTAAATTGCTTCTGGACTCCTAAGTAATATTATGTCCTTTCTGATGTGACAAAAAAAAAAAAATCTTTGTATTATCTATTACCAGATCTAAAGTGTTATATTCTCCTACATTCATTTCACATTTCCACAAACTTCAAAGTATTTCCTTTCAAATGGCATCAATAATATATCCTTGCTTCAGGTCCTGAGCTACAGGCAGTTAGACTTAGGTATGTAATTGTAGGCGCAAATTGAAGAAAAGGGTCCGATCTTTAAGAGGTTAAAAAAAAGGAATGACCTCGAACCCAACATGAGCGTCCTGACAGTGACTGTGTAGTCCACCACTTTTGACCAGGTCCCTATGGGCCGTTCTTGCTTCGACAAGGCTTACTTACTTATGTAGGGAACAGGGTGCCATGTGGAGGCATTTACAGATATCCTCTTCCCCCCAGGTTCCTGTCAGGTAGACGGCTGGTCATCTACCCAGGCATCTTATTAACACTCTCCTCCTCTCCTCAGGTTCCTGTCAGGTAGACGGCTGGTCATCTACCCAGGCATCTTATTAACACTCTCCTCCTCTCCTCAGGTTCCTGTCAGGTAGAGGGGTGGTCATCTACCCAGATATCGGGGACAAGCTGGACATTATCTGCCCCAAGGCTGAGCCAGGACGAGACTATGAGTTCTATAAGCTGTACCTGGTCAGGAGGGAGCAGGCAGAGGGGTGCAGCACAGTCATGGACCCCAACGTACTGGTCAGCTGTAACAAGCCAGAGAAGGACATCAAGTTCACCATCAAGTTCCAGGAGTTTAGTCCCAACTATATGGGCCTGGAGTTTAAGAAGAATATTAATTACTACATCACATGTGAGTACTGAATAAAGCTTTATAAAGTTGAGCCAGGAGCAGGAGAATGCCTCTATCTCTTTTTCCTTTTCCCCAACTATGTACAGACTCATTGAGCATAGCCTTGCTATTGAGAGCATAGCCTTGCTATTGAGAGCATAGCCTTGTATTTGAGAGCATAGCCTTAAGCAGACCTGACTCTCAAGAGAAGAGTCAGGTCTGAGGTGGAAACTGAGCTGCACTTTCTAACCTGCCAAATGTATGACCATATTAGAGACACATATTTCCCTCAGATTACACAGATCCACAAAGATTTCGTAAACAAACCCAATTTTGATAACCTCCCATATCTATTGGGTGAAATACCACAGTGTTCCATCACAGCAGCTATATTTGGGACCTGTTGCTACAAAAAATGGGCAACCAGTGAAGAACAAACACCATTGTAAATACAACACATATTTATGTTTATTTATTTTCCCTTTTGTACTTTAACTATTTGCACATCGTTACAACACTGTAGATAATATAATATGCACATAATATGACTTTTCAAATGTCTTTATTCTTTTGGAACTTTTGTGAGTGTAAGGCTTACTGTTCATTTTAGATTTCACTTGCTTTGGCAATGTTAACATATGTTTCCCTTGCCAATAAAGCCCCTTAAATTGAAATTGAATTGAGCCTGTAGCACCCCACCCCCTCCTCCCTCTCAGTGGGGGAGCTAGAGTTCAGCCTGTAGCCTCCCCTCCCCACTCCTCCCTCTCTCAGTTGGGGAGAGAGAGTTCTGCCTGTAGCCCTCCCCCCTCTTACCTCTCTCAGTAGGGGAGAGAGAGTTCAGCCTTTAGCCCCCCATCCCCCTCCTCCCTCTCTCAGTGGGGGAGCGAGAGCAGCAAATGGTGTCACAGTGTTGAACTCTCCTATATAACTCTCCTATATGATTTCATTGTTCCATTGCGCTCTAGCGACTCCTTGTGGTTGGCTGGGCGCCTGCAAGCTGACTTTGGTCGCTAGCTGGACGATGTTTCCTCCGACACATTGTAGAGGCTGGCTTCCGGGTTAAGCGAGAAGTGTGTCAAGAAGCAGTGTGGCTTGGCAGGGTCGTGTTTCGGAGGACGCATGGCTCTCGACCTTCGCCTCTCCTGAGTCCGTATGGGAGTTGCAGCGATGGGACAAGACTGGAACTACCAATTGGATATGATGGAATTGGGGAGAAAAAGGGTTAAACATTTTATAAAAAATAAAAGACGCAGTCAGACAGACAGACAGACAGACAGACAGACAGACAGACAGACCACGCAGGAAAGAAGAAGAAGCCTGCTGTCGTCACTTGTCTGCTTAGCATTGATTTCCTGAGAAACCTAAAACAGGAAACTGGGTGCAGGCTGGGTAACAGAGTGATCTGTACTGACAGATGCCATTCTGACTCTCACTCTGCCAGCACAGCACTGCATATTCTCTGCCCTCCATCCCTTCAGCCCTCCATCCCTCCATCTCTGCCCTCCAACCCTCCATCTCTGTCCTCCATCCCTCTATCCCTCCATCTCTGCCTTCCAACCCTCCATCTCTGTCCTCCATCCCTCTATCCTTCCATCTCTGCCCTCCAACCCTCCATCTCTGTCCTCCATCCCTCTATCCTTCCATCTCTGCCCTCCAACCCTCCATCTCTGTCCTCCATCCCTATATCCCTCCATCTCTGCCCTCCAACCCTCCATCTCTGTCCTCCATCCCTCTATCCCTCCATCCCTGCCCTCCATCCCTCCATTTCTGCCCTCCATCTCTGCCCTACACCGTTCCATCTTTGCCCTCCATTCCTGCCCTCCATCACTCCATCTCTACCCTTCATCCCTTCATCTCTGCCCTCCATCCCTTAATTCCTCCATCTTTGCTCTCCATCTAGGTTCTTGTCAGGTAGAAGGGTGGTCATCTACCCAGACATCTTATTAACACTCTCCTCTCCTCAGGTTCCTGTCAGGTAGAGGGGTGGTCATCCCTTCCTCCATCTATGTCCTCCATCCCACACCCCTGCGTTGCTTGCTCTTTGGGGTTTTAGGCTGGGTTTCTGTATAGCATTTTTTTTTCTCTCACATCTGCTGATGTAAAAATGGCTTTATAAATACATTTGATTGATTGATTGGCTGCTTCTGCCATAGCACTTTGTTTTGGTGCCTGCTGCCAAGAGAGAGAGGGAGAGAGAGATATAAGGTTAGAGAGAGAGAGAGAGAGCGAGAGGGGGGAAGATAAAAGATTAGAGAGAGAGAGATATAAGGTTAGAGAG
>CM042384.1:27006150-27068650 GCA_023634145.1 Thymallus thymallus
TTATTTTTCATTCCTTAAAGTCATCAGCCTGCTTGACTGTCTAGCTTTTTTCTTCGGTTATTGTTAGTTCTCAAAGATTATATTATTAAAAAATATATAGGTTCATTATCTTTGCTACATACTTTCTACATACACCCTGGGGGTATTTAGCTCCATCTGATATAGTAATCACACCCTGGGGGTATTTAGCTCCATCTGATATAGTAATCACACCCTGGGGGTATTTAGCTCCATCTGATATAGTAATCACACCCTGGGGGTATTTAGCTCCATCTGATATAGTAATCACACCCTGGGGGTATTTAGCTCCATCTGATATAGTAATCACACCCTGGGGGTATTTCGCTCCATCTGATATAGTAATCACACCCTGTGGGTATTTAGCTCCATCTGATATAGTAATCACACCCTGGGGGTATTTAGCTCCATCTGATATAGTAATCACACCCTGGGGGTATTTAGCTCCATCTGATATAGTAATCACACCCTGGGGGTATTTAGCTCCATCTGATATAGTAATCACACCCTGGGGGTATGTATTTAGCTCCATCTATTTAGGTCATGGGATTAGATAAAGGTCAAAGTGCAGACAGACACTTTAGACAAGTAATCCCAGTCTGCCAGCTACCACTGTGTGGGTGTGTGTACAGTGTGTGTGTGTGTGTGTGTGTGTGTGTGTGTGTGTGTGTGTGTGTGTGTGTGTGTGTGTGTGTGTGTGTGTGCATGTGTCTTGAAAAATACTGAACCAACAAACATTTGACCAACTAGGGACATTTTGTTGGTCCACAAAAGGTCAAATGCTATTTCTAGGGGGTTTAGGATTAAGGTTAGAATTAGTGTTAGGGTTAGAATTAGATTTAGGGTTAGGGTTAGGAGATAGGGTTAGTTTTAGGGTTAGGAGCTAGGGTTAGGGTTAGGGTTAAGGTTTGGGTTAGGGTTAGGGTAAGGGTAAGGGTATGAGTTAGGTTTAGGGTAAATAGGATTTTGAATGAGACTGAATTGTATGGCCCTACAGGGTCTGTGTGTGTGTGTGTGTGTGTGTGTGTGTGTCAGGGGGTTTATCTCTATCATCAACAATATAAATTATAAATGTCACCTCTCTTTTTCACCCAATAGATATGGAAGTGTATCAAAATTGGGTTTGTTTTCAAATTCTTAAGTATCATGGTCATATATTTGGCAGGACATTAGGAAGTGCAGCTCAGTTTCCACCTCATTTTGTGGGCAGTGTGCACATAGCCTGTCTTCTCTTTAGAGCCAGGTCTGCCTACGGCGGCCTTTCTCAATAGCAAGGCTATGCTCACTGAGTCTGTACATAGTCAAAGCTTTCCTTAAGTTTGTGTCAGTCACACTGGTCAGGTATTCTGCCACTGTTCTCTCTCTCTCTCTCTCTCTCTCTCTCTCTCTCTCTCTCTCTCTCTCTCTCTCTCTCTCTCTCTCTCTCTCTCTCTCTCTCTCTCTCTCTCTCTCTCTCTCTCTCTCTCTCTCTCTCTCTCTCTCTCTCTCTCTCTCTCTCTCTCTCTCTCTCTCCTCTCTCTCTCTCTCTCTTCTCTCTCTCTCTCTCTCTCTCTCTCTCTCTCTCTCTCTCTCTCTCTCTCTCTCGTCAGAGTGCATGCTGGGAGTGAGTCGGGAAGCAGGAGCGATTGTGGGAGCGACTGGAATTTTTTAACTATTGGGTTTCAATCACTAAGCACACATGGGGGGCGGGATCGTTGAGATTGTTTTTCTCGAGGGCGGAACTAGCGGGTGGGGCTGGTTGCAATGGCCTATCCCAGAGGTTTGGAGTTTGAAAAACTTAGTCGCCGTCATGGAGTAAAGATTCCTGCTGCAGCAGGGTGTTCAGTGGAACAATGTAGCTTAGCAGTGGGTGCTATTATTTGGTATGATAGCATAATATCAGCCTCAAGGATGAATAGTGCTGTAGTGATATTCTTAGATTCCATTGAAAAGCTGAACACGATAGTTGAGAGTGGTGTTGTGTTGCGGGAGACACAGACACCGGCATTTCCTCTTCTGAATCCAGCGAAGAAAGTTATACTTTCTAACGTGCCACTGTTTGTTAGAGATTAAGTGTTATCTCGTCATGGTCAACTTGTATCTACAATAAAGAAGGTTATTTTTGGATGCAAATCTCCTTTGTTGAAACATGTCGTGTCTCATAGGAGACAAGTGCATATGATTTTAAAGAAGGATACTGACGAACTGAATTTAGCGTTCAGTTTCAAGATTGATGTAATTGATTATGTGCTCTACGCTTCTTCTGAATCAATGCAATGCTTTGGATGTGGAAGAGAGGGGAATTTGGTACGTAATTGTCCAGAGAACAAGCGCACAGAGCCCGGGTAGCAGCACTAGCGCTGGTGCAGCTAAAGCACCACCGAGAAGGGATGAACAGGAGAAGGGTTCAGGAGAAGGGTTCAGGAGAAGGGTTCAGGAGAAGGGAGAAGGTGGGCAGATGTGATGGGAAAATAAGAAAGGAGAGCAATGTGGATACGGGAGCAGTTGTGGTAGAGCAAAAATGTTGTGGTGGAAAAAAATTGGAATGGGGTGCTTGAATTGGTGGAAGGGAGGACGATGAGATGGCATTGGTTGTTATCTCAAATGTCATACAGGGACACACTATTATTGTTAACAATTTATTTAACCTTTATTTAACTAGGCAAGTCAGTTAAGAACAAATTCTTATTTACAATGACAGCCTAGGAACAGTGGGGCAGAACGACAGATTTTTACCTTGTCAACTCGGGGATTTGATTCAGCAACCTTTCGCTTACAGGCCCAACACTCTAACCACGGTTGCCCCTGTGGCAATGGTTGTCATGTTTAGAGCCACCGTCTGGCCTTCTGGCTAAGATACAGGCGATTATTGTTGATTTATTTTGGAATAAATATCATTGGGTTCCAATATCAAGTGTTTTGTATTGTCAAAAGAGGAGGGGGGACAAGGTCTTGTACATCTTGCTAGTAGGGCTGCTGCTTTCCGGTTTCAGTTCATTCAAAGGTTGCTTTATGGACCGGAAAATGTGGTTTGGAGAAGGGTGGCAGGTCGGGGATTAGGTTTAAAGAATCCTTCAGCTCTATAGCCGGTCCCCTCACCTCACTGCTGAAGGGTCCTTCAGTCTCTGGAACGCAATATCTGCCTCTGGGGTCCACCTCATCTTGCTGTGACCTCCCTTCAGCAGTGAGGTGAGGGGACCGGCTATAGAGCTGAAGGATCTGATTAAGCAACGGCAGTAGTTGACGAAACCCAGAAAACCTCTGTAACGTCTTGACCGTAGTGGGAACAGACCAGTCGTGCATAGCCTCTACGCGGGGTCCTTCCATCTCCACCACGGAAGTGGTAATCCGGAAGCCTAAAAAGGAGACAGACGACTGGAAAAACAAACACTTCTCCAATTTAACATAGAGGTCATGCTCCAACAATCTTCCAAGCACCTTGCGAACCAGAGCGACATGCTGGGCGCGCGTAGCCGAATACACCAGTATGTCGTCGATGTACACAACCACCCCACAACCCAGCATGTCCCTAAACACATCATTCACAAAGGCCTGGAAAACCGATGGAGCATTCATCAGACACAAATGGCGTAACCAGATACTCATAATGGCTGGATGTTGTGGAAAAGGCTGTCCCACACTCGTCTCCCTCCCTGATACGCACCAGATTATACGCACTCCTGAGGTCTAACTTGGTCTAACCCCATGCAGCTGCTCAATGACCACCGAGATGAGGGGAAGAGGGTAAGCATACCTTACAGTTGCCTGGTTCAGAGCTCGGTAGTCAATGCATAGGCGCAGACCTCCATCCTTCTTCTTCACAAAGAAGAAACTCGAGGAGGCAGGTGAAGTGGAGGGACGAATAAAGCCCTGCCGTTGTCACGATGCGGTGTGTCGGCAGACCAAGACGCAGCGTAGTTGCAGTGAAACATACTTTTATTCACTATTTTCCTAATCAAAAGAACAAAACCAGAGAGGTACTTACTAACACATGCCCACACACTCCATACACATCGAACCTGGAGATCTCAAACATCTCAAACAATGACCCACACAAACGTGTGGGGTTGGGCAACTTAAATAGAATCCCCAATCAGAGACAACCTCTCACAGCTGTCTCCAATTGGGGATTCAACACAAAATGAAAAATACATAGATCTAGAGATCTAGATCTGTCAGGCTCTGACCATGGCCAAAAAGGTACTCCCTATGGCCAGAGCCTGACAGTACCCCCCCTCTAAGGCGCGGACTCCCGGCCGCGACAATCACAAAAAAATAACAAAAATAAATAAATGACATGGGAGGTGTGAGGAGGGACAATCCACCTCGGTGGCGGCTCAGGCCCCGGCGAAGTGGATAACTTCCTCCCTGACATGAGTCTGATGACCAGTCCCGGACTGGGCACCGGTGGAGCGGACTGCTCCGGCGCTGGAGCGAAGCAGACGACCGGCCCCGGACTGGGCACGGGTGGAGCGGACTGCTCCGGCGCTGTAGCGAAGCAGACGACCGGCCCCGGATTGGGCTCCGGTGGAGGTTCAGGGTGGCTGACCTTCGCTGGAGGTTCAGGGCGGCTGACCTTCGCTGGAGGTTCAGGGCGGCTGACCTTCGCTGGAGGTTCAGGGCTGCTGACCTTCGCTGGAGGTTCCGGGCTGCTGACCTTCGCTGGAGGTTCCGGGCTGCTGACCTTCGCTGGAGGTTTTGGGCTGCTGACCTTCGCTGGAGGTTTCGGGCTGCTGACCTTCACTGGAGGTTTCGGGCTGCTGACCTTCACTGGAGGTTCCGGGCTGCTGACCTTCACTGGAGGTTCCGGGCTGCTGACCTTCTCTGGAGGTTCCGGGCTGCTGACCTTCGCTGGAGGTTCCGGGCTGCTGACCTTCGCTGGAGGTTCCGGGCTGCTGACCTTCGCTGGAGGTTCCGGGCTGCTGACCTTTACTGGAGGCTCAGGGTTGCTGACCTTCACTGGAGGCTCAGGGTTGCTGAACTTCACTGGAGGCTCAGGGTTGCTGCGGATCTTCGCTGGAGCAGAAGCCCGCTCTCGTTTCGTCATTAGCTCTGTCACGAGAGCGTATCGGCGCCCAAAGTCCTCCTCCTCCTCTATTTGTTGCACTAGCGGGTCCTTATGCTTCTCCAGGGGAAGAGTCATCCAGGCTCTCCACCACCTCGTCTGTTCCTCCATAGATCGATCATAAAACCCCTCGGGTCTCTCTCTATTATAGATCGTGGGAAGAAGAAGTGGTGGGCGATCCTCCTCCTTCGGCCTCTCCGGGTTCTGAATGCGCACCGATGGTGTGGTGCGCGGAGTCGGCACGGACCATGCCGGGCTGTGAGTGCGCCCTGCCGTGCTGGTACGTGGATCCTCTTCCTCCTCGCCATTCCACCTGGAGAGTGGTACTGGCGCCTCCTCCTCTCGGCCAGACCACCCCCATAGCCCCCCCAAAAAATCTTCTTGGGGTTGTCCTCGGGCTATTCGTCCTCCAGAGCCCCGATGCCGACGTTTTTCTCCTTGCTGCTCTCCCCAATTGCGCTGCTTGGTCTTGCTTTGGTGGGTCATTCTGTCATGATGCGGTGTGTCGGCAGACCAAGACGCAGCGTAGTTGCAGTGAAACATACTTTTATTCACTATTTTCCTAATCAAAAGAACAAAACCAGAGAGGTACTTACTAACACATGCCCACACACTCCATACACATCGAACCTGGAGATCTCAATCTCAAACAATGACCCACACAAACGTGTGGGGTTGGGCAACTTAAATAGAATCCCCAATCAGAGACAACCTCTCACAGCTGTCTCCAATTGGGGATTCAACACAAAATGAAAAAGACATAGATCTAGAGATCTAGATCTGTCAGGCTCTGACCATGGCCAAAAAGGTACTCCCTATGGCCAGAGCCTGACAGCCGTAGAAACTCGTCAATGTACGCACCCATGGCTTCGGTCTCGGCGTAGGAGAGGGGGTAGGTGTGGCTCATGGGCAACGTCACGTCCTTCCTTAATACAATGGCGCAGTCATTGGGCCAGTGAGGGGGCAGCCGTGTCGCCTGGGTCTTGTAAAAGATCCTGGAACTCCTCCGGAATGGAGACGTGGGCGGTACTGGCGGGGCTCTCTACCGATGTGGCACAGACAGCAAGCGGTAGACACCTCCCTTGGCAGCCCTGCGGCAGCCCTAATCTCCCCAGCAGTCCAGGAAATAACCGGGTTATGGAAACCTAGCAAGGGAAGACCTAACACAATAGGAAATGTGGGAGAATCAATCACAAAAAATGAAATAACCTCACTGTGCCTACCATTAACCACAATCAGCGAGGGAGCCGTAACCTCCTCAATACGACCGGACCCCAGTGGCCGGTTGTCGAGGGAGGCCACAGTCAAAGATGGCGATAATGGGGTCAACAGCAGGCCCAGTTGGCGTACTAGGGACCTATCGATGAAAATCACAGACACTAACAAATTACCATAGTCCAGGAAGCCCAGACAAAACAGAACATGAATACTCCTTTCTTATTTAACAGATGGAATATTTGGGAGTACAGTGTTCAGAATGGAATTGGGCATCGGAATTCTGACTAGGACTTTTAAAGGGGGAAGTTTTGAAGGGTGCAAACTGCCCGCCCCCCCCCAACCTTCGGGTAACGTATCTTCCTCTAGATCAGTTATGCTGGTTACTCTGTAGTTAGCCTGGGACAAGAGGACATTTAAATGACATAAGTTAGTTTACATAGGGAGTATTTAGCTATCCCTGAGTGGATATAAAACTCAGAGCATGTCTCTCTCTCTCTCTCTCTTAGACAGATTATTCAGGCTGCTTTGAGCTCCGTCTTCAAAGAGCTCATTTTAGTCTAACCTTGCCCTGGGAAGTTAAACCCTAGAGAAAAAGGAGAAATCGTGCAGGAGACGATTATGTGAAGAGCGGTGGTAGTCTAGAGGTTTCAGGCTTGGGGAGCTCAGTGAAGGCTACTTCCATTATGTGACGGCTGAATGAAGATTGTGCCCTGGTCACCATCATTTGTTGATGAAGTAGCATGTGTCTGTGAACACTCCAAGACTTCCAATTATTGATCATGGATTTAAAGCTTGGACTCCATTCTATGTTTGACTTTGTGTAATAATCATTTCTCTCCCTCCCTACCTCCCTCTCTCTCTCTCTCTCTCTTTTCTCCCTTCTCTCTCCCTGTCTCTCTCTCTCTCTCTCTCTCTTCCAGCCACGTCCAACGGTTCAGTCGAAGGCCTGGAGAACAGAGAGGGAGGAGTCTGTAAGACCAGGGCCATGAAAGTGGTTATGAAGGTCGGACAAGGTAAACAAACAAACACCTTTTCATTGGTCGATTAATCTGACAACAAACAATACATAAATGTGTTTCTCCATGTGTTTCACTGTAAACTCTCCTAAACATTCCCCCCTCCTCAAGGTTTTATTTACAGTACTGTAGTAACTAACCGAGTTTAGGCCTGGAACACACCTTCAATGCAGCACAGTTCTTCACCTCTATGTAAAACCCCACTGCCCTAACAGTGTGTATCAGTGTGTAACCTTGAGGATAACTTTAATGGTGTACATGGTCACAGTGACTTCACTGAATCATCCATTCTGATGCAGTACAGGCCTTAGCATCTTAGCATGCAAATATCATCATACATTATTCATATCATCTCTGCAGTAGGTGTGTGTGTGTGTGTGTGTGTGTGTGTGTGTGTGTGTGTGTGTGTGTGTGTGTGTGTGTGTGTGTGTGTGTAGGTGTGTAGGTGTGTGTGTGTGTGTGTGTGTGTGTAACCTCTGTGTGAGGCAGAGAGCAGTGCTGTAGATGTACAGATTCTATCCTCCCTCCTGTTCAGAGCTCTATGACAGGATGTCGCTGTGAATATTTAAAACAGAACACACACACACACCCTCCTGATGGTGGCCTTTCGTATCGTCTGTCTTGTGAAGGTAGGGAAATGTCAGCACATTCAGAGTAGAAGTGGGTCCCAAGATAAGAGAGAACACTCTACTGCACATGCTCAGTCCACCAAAAGTAACTTCAGATAGGATCAGCCCTGAGCGAATCAGTAACCTCTCATAACACACTCTCATGTTCAAACAGTCAAATAATATCAAGGTAGCGCTCACTGGAAACCATAACTACACTACTGCTGGAAACCATAACTACACTACTGCTGGAAACCATAACTACACTACTGCTGGAAACCATAACTACACTATTGCTGGAAACCATAACTACACTACTGCTGGAAACCATAACTACACTACTGCTGGAAACTATAACTACACTATTGCTGGAAACCATAACTACACTACTGCTGGTAACCATAACAACACTACTGCTGGTAACCATAACTACACTACTGCTGGAAACCATAACTACACTACTACTGGAAACTATAACTACACTACTGCTGGAAACCATAACTACACTACTGCTGGTAACCATAACAACACTACTGCTGGTAACCATAACTACACTATTGCTGGAAACCATAACTACACTACTGCTGGTAACCATAAAAACACTACTGCTGGTAACCATAACTACACTACTGCTGGAAACCATAACTACACTACTGCTGGTAACCATAACTACACTACTGCTGGAAACCATAATTACACTACTGCTGGAAACCATAACTACACTACTGCTGGAAACCATAACTACACTACTGCTGGAAACCATAACTACACTACTGCTGGAAACTATAACAACACTACTGTTGGTAACCATAACTACACTACTGCTGGAAACTATAACTACACTACTGCTGGTAACCATAACAACACTACTGCTGGTAACCATAACTACACTACTGCTGGAAACCATAACTACACTACTGCTGGAAACCATAACTACACTACTGCTGAACACCGTAACTACACTATTGCTGGAAACCATAACTACACTACTGCTGGTAACCATAACAACACTACTGCTGGTAACCATAACTACACTACTGCTGGAAACCATAACTACACTACTGCTGGTAACCATAACTATACTACTGCTGGAAACTATAACTACACTACTGCTGGTAACCATAACTACACTACTGCTGGAAACCATAACTACACTACTGCTGAACACCATAACTACACTACTGCTGGAAACCATAATTACACTACTGCTGGAAACCATAACTACACTACTGCTGGAAACCATAACAACACTACTGCTGGAAACCATAACAACACTACTGCTGGAAACCATAACTACACTACTGCTGGAAACCATAACAACACTACTGGAAACCATAACAACACTACTGCTGGAAACCATAACTATACTACTGCTGGAAACTATAACTACACTACTGCTGGTAACCATAACTACACTACTGCTGGAAACCATAACTACACTACTGCTGGTAACCATAACAACACTACTGCTGGAAACCATAACAACACTACTGCTGGAAACCATAACAACACTACTGCTAGAAACTGTAACTACACTACTGCTGAACACCGTAAAAACACTACTGCTATCAATATAAAGAGGATGGAGGGAAGGAAGCGGAGGAGGTGGAGGAGGAGAAGAGAAGAGAAGAGAGGAGAAGAGAGGAGAAGAGAAGAGAGGAGAGGAGAGGAGAGGAGAGGAGAGGAGAGAAGGGGGGGGGGGGGGAGGAGAGAGGAGGAGGAGGAGGGGAAGGAGGAGGAGGAGGAGGAGGAGGAGGAGGAGGAGGAGAGAAGGGGTAGGAGGAGGAAGAGAGAAGGGGAGGAGGATTTCAATTTCAATTTAAGAGCTTTATTGGCATGGGAAACATATGTTAACATTGCCAAAGCAAGTGAAGTAGATAATATTTATATCTCTCTCTCAGCCAGACTACACCCCCAGTCCTATCTTAGGGGGAGATACTGATAAGACATGATGGTTTAGATTGATCTGATAGTCTGTCTGTCTGCCAACCCTGCCCTCGTAAACACACACACACACACACACACGCACGCACACACTCACACACACAACCACACACACATACAAACACACACACACACACACACACACACACAACCACACACACACCCTGTCTGTCTACATACACATCCCTCATAAAACCATCAGTGCAAAGACTAATGTTTACCTCTGAAAGACTTCAAAGACTCTGGAGCCAAAAGCGTGACTTAACAACTGTTAGAGAGATAGCCAACTGTTCCCTCTAGAACAGTTAGAGAGATAAACCAACAGTTCCCTCTACAACAGTTAGAGAGATAAACCAACTGTTCCCTCTACAACAGTTAGAGAGATAAACCAACTGTTCCCTCTACAACAGTTAGAGAGATAAACCAACTGTTCCCTCTACAAACGCTATTCTCTTTAGAGCTGACGTAACCTCAAACATCTTCTCTCCCCTCCTCTCCTCCCATCTCATCTCCTCTCCTCTCCAATCCAATCCTTTCCAAGTTAAAGTTAAAACCAGAACTATAAATTAGACATATTATGATCTTTTACAGATATGAATAATGAATATCAATAAAAATGTTATATATAACTGTCTTAACCTCATTCTGCCATGTCAGTGTGTTCTGTCCCGTAGACTGCTGAGTGGTTGTCTATGTGCGTGCTGGTGTGTATATGTGTGTGCGCTTGTGTGTGTCTCTGTGTCTCACTATCATATTTAACATGGTGTCCTATGTTTCAGACCCCAACACCGTTCTACCAGACCCTGTATTACCAGAGGAACCAGAGAGAGAGAGGGACAACAGTCTGGGAGGAGATTCTTCCAGTCCTAGCCCTAAGGACAACCAGCTGCCTGGAGCAGGAGAGCCAGGCAACACTGGTGAGATAACAACCTTTTTTTGGGTCATGGACAGAGAGAGGGATAGGGAGAAGGGAGGGAGAGAAGTGTGGATGTGGAGACAGTGACTGAGAGAGTTTTGGCAGTAGCTGCTGATATACACTACCGTTCAAAAGTTTGGGGTCACTTAGAAATGTACTTTTATTTTTTTATCTATTAAAATAACATCAAATTGATCAGAAATACATGTAGACATTGCTAATGTTGTAAATGACTATTGTAGCTGGAAACTGCAGATTTTTTATGGAATATCTACATAGGCGTACAGAGGCCCATTATCAGCAACCATCACTCCTGTGTTCCAATGGCACGTTGTGTTAGCTAATCCAAGTCTATCATTTTAAAAGGCTAAATGATCATTAGAAAACCCCTTTGCAATTATGTTAGCACAGCTGAAAACTGTTGTGCTGATTAAAGAAGGAGCATCAGCATTTGTGGGTTCGATTACAGGTTCAAAATGGCCAGAAACAGAACTTTCTTCTGAAATTCCTCAGTCTATTCTTGTTCTGAGAAATTAAGGCTATTCCATGCGAGAAATTGCCAAGAAACTGAAGATCTCGTACAACGCTGTGTACTACTCCCTTCACAGAACAGCGCAAACTGGCTCTAACCAGAATAGAAAGAGGAGTGGGAGGCCCCGGTGCACAACTGAGCAAGAGGACAAGTACATTAGAGTGTCTAGTTTGAGAAACAGATGCCTCACAAGTCCTCAACTGGCAGCTTCATTAAATAGTACACGCAACACACCAGTCTCAACGTCTACCGTGAAGAGGCGACTCCGGGATGCTGGCCTTCTAGGCAGAGTTGCAAATAAAAAGCCATATCTCAGACTGGCTAATAAAAATTAAAGATTAAGATGGGCAAAAGAACACAGACACTGGACAGAGGAAGACTGGAATAAAGTGTTATGGACAGACAAATCTAAGTTTGAGGTGTTCGGATCACAAAGAAGAACATTCGTGAGACGCAGACCAAATGAAATAAGGCTGTAACATAACAAAATGTGGAAAATGTCAAGGGGGTCTGAATACTTTCCGAATGCACTGTATTCCCAGTCGTGTGAAATCCACAGATTAGGGCCTAATTAATTCATTTCAATTGACTGATTTCCTTATATGTACTGTAACTCAGTAAAATCTTTGATATTGCTGCATGTTGCATTTATATTTTTGTTCAGAATACATGGAAAACAGATTTTATTCTGCACCGATTTCAGTCACTTGAGGAGCTAGTCACTCTCTAGTAACCCTCCTTCCCTCCCCCCCCTCTCACCCTCTCCTCCCCATCACCACATCACCCCCCTCTCACCCTCTCACCCCCCTCTCACCCCCCTCTCACCCTCCTACACAAAGAGAGGAAACAGAGCCAGATGTGCATATCTCCCCTGGCCTCTTCCCTGTACATCTGTGGCCTAGACGTTTGAAACATCTTTCGGTAGTCTTGGCTATTGGCTTGTCTGTATCAGTCCTATTAATCTGAGTGATGCTTTCATTTCTTAAGCTATAAAACATACTCATATACATTTCTGTAACTGAGTGCACAATGGGTCACATTGTACAAACTCACTTTTTCTTTCTTTCTATCTCCCTCTCTCGCATTCTCTCCCCCGCTCTCCTCCCTCCCCCAGACTCTATAAACCAGGACAACAGTTCAGGAGGCTCCAGCAACAGTGACAGCATCCTGGGGTCAAAGGTCGCTGTGTTCTCAGCCATCGGAGGTGGCTGCATCATCTTCCTCCTTCTCATCCTCTTCCTCGTCATCCTGCTCATCAAGATGAGGAAGAGAGCCCAGAAGCACTCTCATGCTCAGCCCCACCCCTCCGCCCTGTCACTCGGCACGCTGTCCAATCAGAACAAGCTGCCTGGCAGCGGGGGCACCGGCGGGCTGGAACCCAGTGACATCATCATCCCGCTGCGGACGGAGAATAACTACTGCCCTCACTACGAGAAGGTGAGCGGTGACTACGGACATCCTGTTTATATCGTACAGGAGATGCCCCCACAGAGCCCAGCAAACATCTACTACAAAGTCTGAGAGAGGAGGAGAGGAGACAACATCTACTACAAAGTCTGAGAAGATTAGGAGCACATAAATGTCCTCTAAAGGACAAAAGCAAATGAACATCTGCAATGTCTTAGAGGAGAGGAGCTATTGAACATTCACTACAGTGTGAGTTGAAGAGAGAAGTTGATTATTCTACTTCTGGACTAATGTTTTATTTTAACAAGCCCATGTTTTTCTAACGCCTACTGTCCTGAGGAAAGGACATATGACAGCGGACCATGGACTGATCGAGAAAAACTGAACTGACAGAAACTGTCCAGTACACCTCGTCTTGTTGTTTGGCTCTGTAGAGTTGATGTGATGTTTTACTCTCTCTTCTCCTATCCTCTATCCTCCTGTGTTCTATCCTCCTGTCCTCTCCTTCTGTCCTCTCCTCCTGTCCTCTATCCTCCTGTCCTCTATCCTCATGTCCTCTCCTCCTGTCCTCTCCTCCTGTCCTCTCCTCCTGTCCTCTATCCTCCTGTCCTCTATCCTCCTGTCCTCTATCCTCCTGTCCTCTATCCTCATGTCCTCTCCTCCTGTCCTCTATCCTCATGTCCTCTCCTCCTGTCCTCTCCTCCTGTCCTATCCTCCTGTCCTCTATCCTCCTGTCCTCTATCCTCCTGTCCTCTATCCTCCTGTCCTCTATCCTCATGTCCTCTCCTCCTGTCCTCTCCTCCTGTCCTCTATCCTCCTGTCCTCTATCCTCCTGTCCTCTATCCTCCTGTATTTTCTTCCTGTCCTCTATCCTCCTGTCCTCTATCCTCCTGTCTTTTCTTCCTGCCCTCTATTCTCTATCCTGTCCTATATCCTCCTGCCCTCTATCCTCTTTCCTGTTCTCTATCCTCCTGTCCTCTATCCTCCTGTCTATTCTTCCTGCCCTCTATCCTCTATCCTGTCCTCTATCCTCTTGCCCTCTATCCTCTATCCTGTCCTCTATCCTCCTGTCCTCTATCCTCCTGTTCTCTATCCTCCAGTCCTCTCCTCCTGTCCTCTCCTCATGTCCTCTATCCTCCTGTCATCTCCTCCTGTCCTCACCATGTGACATCACACCCTCCGGTATTGGACGTCTCTTTAAGAGCCTCTCTGAGGTTTAAAGTCACACCCTTCTGAGCTGAATACACCCTTCTGAACTGACCACACCCTTCTGAGCTGACTACACCCTTCTGAACTGACCACACCCTTCTGAGCTGACTACACCCTTCTAAACTGACTACACCCTTCTAAACTGACCACATCCTTCTGAGCTGACTACACCCTTCTAAACTGACTACACCCTTCTAAACTGACCACATCCTTCTGAGCTGACTACGCCCTTCTAAACTGACCACATCCTTCTGAGCTAACTACACCCTTCTGAACTGACCACATCCTTCTGAGCCGACTACACCCTTCTGAACTGACCACATCCTTCTGAACTGACTACACCCTTCTAAACTGACCACATCCTTCTGAACTGACTACACCCTTCTGAACTGACCATATCCTTCTGAGCTGACTACACCCTTCTAAACTGACCACATCCTTCTGAACTGACCACACCCTTCTAAACTGACCACACCCTTCTAAACTGACCACACCCTTCTGAACTGACCACACCTTTCTGTTGTTATGTGGTTGTGACGCTTGTGAGACACTCAGATGTCCTGGTCTGCTGTTGAAACCCCTAAAGAGCAACCAGACTGTGTTTCTGGGTTCAGTATAGTCCATTACAGTACTATCACCACACAGCAGCGTATACTAGTGTGTGTGTGTGTGTGTGTGTGTGTGTGTGTGTGTGACAGGCAGGCCTCTGTGCAAGGGATCCAGATAGCTCAGGTATCAGGCACAGTGTGTGTGTGTGTGTGTGTGTGTCAGGCAGGCCTCTGTGCTGGGGATCAGATAGCTCAGGTGTTCCTCTGTCCCCTCACACCTCTACTGTCTGTCGTATGTTTGATGGAAGATTCCCTGGATCCTGCATCACGCCACAGACCTGTTGGTAGATTTCCCTACAAATACCCAATGTATAGAAACTAAGATCTTACTGTTTCCTCCACTCTTTCACCAAAATTCATGCTTAAATTTTCCCATGGAGATTACCTGGGTCTGCACTGTTTATGGACAGGCACTGCATCTGTGTGTGTGTGTGTGTGTGTGTGTGTGTGTGTATTCCACCTGCCTGATAGGATCTTAGCCATGCTCCAGGTATTTATTACCTATTTTTAGTGCTGTGTTTGAGACTGTGTCTTTTGAGGTGTGGGGGGCAGAGGTTGGTTAAAACAGATAGTCATGTGACCAACGGAAAAGAAGTCAGTAGGACAGAACTAAAGGAGAAAGATGAGTGCGGACCACGTTGCTGGATGGATGGCCAGTGTGTGTGTGTGTGTGTTGCTCCAGGTTTGTTGAGTGTTGGCTCCTGTCTTTGGATGACTCAGCTGAGGCTGGAGTGACTCGTCCTTTTATCATCGTCTTAGGGTTGTGCTGTGAATGAAAAGGATGTGCTGAATATTCCACACTCAAGGTGTTCACATACTGGGAGAGAGAGAAAGAGAGAGAGGGAGAAAGAGACAGAGAGAGAGAGAGGGAGGGAGGGAGGGAGGGAGAGAGGGAGGGAGAAGGGGAGGGCAGTAGAAACAGAGAGAGAGAGAGAGAGAGAGAGAGAGAGAGTCAGAGAGTCAGAGAGTCAGAGAGAGTCAGAGAGAGAGGGAGGGAGAGAGGGAGGGATAGAGAGAGAGAGGGAGGAAGAGAGGGAGGGAGAGAGAGAGAGAGAGGGAGGAAGAGAGGGAGGGAGAGAGAGAGAGAGAGGGAGGAAGAGAGGGAGGGAGAGAGAGAGAGAGGGAGGAAGAGAGAGCGAGAGAGAGAGAGGGAGGAAGAGATAAAGAGAGATAAAGAGAGATAAGAGAGAGACAGAGCGAGGGTGAGAGAAGGGGAGGGCAGTAGAAACAGGGAGGGAGAAAGAGAGAGAGAGAGAGAGAGAAAGAGGAGAGAGAGAGAAAGAGGAGAGAGAGAGAGAGAGAAAGAGGAGCGAGAGAGAGAGAGAGAGAGGAAGGGAGAAAGAGAGAGAGAGAGAGAGAGAGAGAGAGAGATAAAGAGAGAGAGAGAGATAAAGAGAGATAAGAGAGAGAGAGAGCGAGGATGAGAGAAGGGGAGGGCAGTAGAAAGAGGGAGAAAGAGAGAGAGAGAGAGAGAGAGAGAGAGGAGAGAGAGTGAGAAAGAGGAAAGATAGAGAGAGAGTGAGAGCGGGAGGGAGAGAGAGAGAGAGGGAGAGGGAAAAAAAAAGAGAGAAGAGAGAGATAGAGATATAGAGAGATAAGAGAGAGAGAGAGAGAGAGGGTGAGAGAAGTCTGAGGGCAATAGAAAGAGGGAGAAAGAGAGAGAGAGAGAGAGAGAGAGAGAGAGAGAGAGAGAGAGAGAGAGAGAGAGAGAGAGAGAGAGAGAGAGAGAGAGAGAGAAAGAGAAAGAGAAAGAGAGGGAGAGAGTGAGAGAGGGAGAAAGAGAGAGGGAGAGAGAGTGAGAGAGAGAGAGAGAGAGAGAGAGAGGGGGGAGGGAGGGAGGGAGAAAGAGAGGGAGAGAGAGTGAGTGAGAGGGGGAGAAAGAGAGAGGGAGAGAGAGTGGGAGAGAGAGGGGAATATTCCACACTCAAGGTGTTAAGTCACAGAAGAAATTCCAGCTTCAGCTATCGCACAGAACAGGACAGCGTCGGGATTAGTTTCAGCGACTGTGTGTGTGCATGTGTCTGCTGTCTGCATTGGACGAAGTAGTCCAATAGTGTAGAGAATGCTTGTCTTGGAAATTGACAAATAGATGAATCATGGACTCTTGTCTGCCAAATACCAACTAGTCGTACTTCAGACAATACAATACCATGAGAATAGACTGAGTTGAGACAGATAACAACAGGTATTCCCCTGCCTACCACATATTGACAGAGGAGAATCCTGAGTGTCTGTGAGTTATTGTCAAGACTATTCTGGGTACCAGTCATGTTTGGAGTGGCAGGGATTAGCACGATGGTACAGACAGACTGGTACCTAGGCTATTGTCAATCTGTCTGCTGGTGGGTTTTAGTTACATTCTACACCATCACGGTGTCGTCACCACCACAAAACCATTTCTCCATTCTCTCCTCCTTCATTGGTGTGATCTACTAGTGTTCTAAATGATCTGGCCACAACATGTAAATAATGTGTATAGTAATTTCACCCGAGCACTGCTCTCCTGAAAACATTTGACTAGATTTTTGTAATTGCCGATTGTTTTGTAAATCGTTTGTCTTTTTAAAAAGTGAGTTTTGTATGAATCCTTGCATTTTGTCAATGTTTGTTTGAATGTTATTTTTTATTTTATTTGACGAAAGCAAAAGATGTCCAGTTCAGGTCACATGGTCTGGTCATCTGAAGTGTCCAGTATTGTAATGCATCAGTCCTCTCTTACTTCCTAGATTGACCCCTAACCCCTAACCCCTACACCCTACAGACTTCCCCTAGACAGACACTCCTTACACAGATCTCAACTGAAAGGGTGTCAAACAGACAGGAAGTAGAGTTATGCATTATGGCAACAATTCCAGCTGGCCTATCAAAAGACAAGATGGAGCTACAGGGATTAACATATTGCTATTCCAATGCTTTCAGATCTACACAGCAAGTTCATACAGGCTAGGGATCGACTTGCATTTGGGCTCATGTATTTAAAGCAGGTTTCAGAGTCATGTTCCTCATCAACATTTAACAGAACCGAGAGATTCTCGCTGCACAGTAAACTATGTATCACTTGCTCAGAAGAGAGACTTGAACCAACAGTCAGTGAAGTAGAGCAGAGCCCACAGCTTTGATATGGATAGTTATTAAGATAGTGAATGGCTGTGGCTCAATATAAACCCAGTCATTGTCAGACACGGCACCTAGTTATTATGGAGACTATGATGTTCCACCATCTCTGTGAGTTACCTAGATTCCCTCCCTCCACCATCCCCTTGCTCTTCCTATCTCAATAGAGTTCATATCAGACTCTTGGTTTGTCACATTCAGAGTAACACTGATTTCTACTCTTGTTTAAAGCCACAGTGTTTAATGTGCATGTTGATAACCTGTCGACTAGGTTTTCCTCATAACTGTATGTTTATTTTTGCCTTTCACTTTGCTGCATCCCAGAGTATTACTGTTGCCACCAGCTACCATGATAATGTTCCATCAGTTTGGAAATCGCATATTGATAAATACATTTTTTCCCATGGAAAATGTTTGAGGGATTGTTTTTTTCAATAGAATAGTCACCCCATCTCCTCTCTCAGTGTCTCTCCCTGCCATCACACTCTCCCTGCCATCACGCTCCCTGCCATCACTCTACGGTCAGTGTCACACACACACACACACACACACACACACACACACACACACACACACACACACACACACACACACACACACACCCTGGGGTGACTGGTGAACAGATGGGTCTGTTCTGACACATTAGTCAGATTTGAGACACACACAAGCTTCAGACACACCCATACAACACACACCACACGCATGCTTTATAAATTCATATGTTTGAGGAGCCAGTCTGATACTCCTCTCTGCATAGTAAGTCATCTCCATATCAACCCTCTCTGCATAGTAAGTCATCTCCATATCAACCCTCTCTACATAGTAAGTCATCTCCATATCAACCCTCTCTGCATAGTAAGTCATCTCCATATCAACCCTCTGCATAGTAAGTCATCTCCATATCAACCCTCTCTGCATAGTAAGTCATCTCCATATCAACCCTCTCTGCATAGTAAGTCATCTCCTTATCAACCCTCTCTGCCCTGCTGTCCTCCACAATTACATTCTTTCACAGTTTATTAAATCGGATTGGTTGCACCCTGAATTTCTACTGTGTTTGTCTGAAATATCAGCCTGTGTACTCCACTGGTGAAGGACAGATTCCAAGCGTTGTGTGTGTGTGTGTGTGTGTGTGTGTGTGTGTGTGTGTGTGTGTGTGTGTTGGTCTGTGAAAGCAGAGATGGCATGAAATTGTATTAAATTGATTGGGTCTTTTCTACTCACAATACGTCAGTGGTTATTGTCATGGCTCTGCCTGGCATGGCTGATGGAGGGAATGACCGAGGGAGAGAAAAAGAGAGAGAGTGAGAGAGAGGGAGAGAGAGAAAGATGGAGAGAGAGAGTGATAGAGAGGTAGAGAGATGGAGAGAGAGAAAGATGGAGAGAGAGAAAGAGTAATGGAGAGAGAGAGATGGAGAGAGAGAGAGAGAGTGATGAGAGAGAGAGCGAAAGATGGAGAGAGAGTGATAGAGAGGTAGAGAGAGTGAGAGTGATGGAGAGGGAGAGAGAGATGAGAGAGAGAAAGAATAATGGAGAGAGATTGAGAGAGAGAGAGAGAGAGAGAGAGAGAGAGAGAGAGAGAGAGAGAGAGAGAGAGAGAGAGAATTTGAATTTTGAAAGACGACTTTATTACAAGTTTTCAAACAATCAACATTTACCAATCTTTTTCTACATTAGTAGAAGAGAAAAAAATATTTTTCCATCAATAACAGAGCACAGAGCTTCATTCTTACACCATTTCATTTCAAATGTAATAACATCATCCATGGAACTATAAAAACGAAAATCAATGAGTATTCTGGATTTAACCGTGGCTAAAAACAGAATATTAATATCTTGATCTGCACCCATTTCTATCTTGTTTTTTCTACTCATATAGATTGCCAACTTTGCTTGACCTATAAGAAAATTTAAACACTGACAAATAAACCTATTTCTTCTAACATATTTAAAACCAACAATAAATACGTCTATAGAAAAAGATTCATTGAAACTATAAAATAAATCATATAATAAACTAAACAACCTTTTCAGTCTAAAACAATCCATATAGGCATGAAAAACAGTTTCTCTTTTTAAGCAAAAAGGGCATTCTGTAGTGACATCAGGATTTAAAACTGAAATAAAAGCATTAACTGCTATTGCACCATGTAAAAGTCTCCATTGTATGTCCCCAACTCTTTTACTTAAAGGTGGCTTATACAATGATCTCCATTCTGGCTTATCATCAACACGTAGTTTTAAAACATTACGCCATGGTGTATCAACCCTCTTATCAAGCACTTTTTTATTAAAAACAAGAACACAAGCTTTATAAAAAGATTTACCAGTACTTGAAAAAAAGTTTAAAACTAGGGATTTACCAGAGCTTAAAAACATTCCTGAAACATCATCGAACACAGGAAAAATTAAAAACTCAGATAATACATCTTTATCATTAGGAACATTTTTTTTTTCACTATAGTCTGATAAAAGTTTCAGTTCATCAGAAGTGAGTCTTTGTTTCCATTTTTCTAATAAATGAAAAACAAATCGTCTAGACTTAATTTTTAGACTCAAAGCAACTTCTTCCATGTTCCCAAAGTCTGGTCCTGTCAAGTTAACGAGACTCCCCATTGTACATATTTTGGAAGCCACAAGTGTTTCCGTGAGTCCAGGAAATGTACAGTCATTGTGTGTTAAATCAAAGCGTGCTCCATATATTAACGGTTCTTCAAGGATCCAGTGAAGAGATTCAAAATGTCTTTCTCTTTGCACTTTGAACATGTTCCACACTTTAAAAACATTCCGATAAAAAATAGGCATTCCATTGAGGTTCAGTTTTGACAAGTCCATAAAGAAAAGATTTCTGTCCATTTTCAAATTTCCAAGATTTTGTAGTATTTTACACGCAACTACTTTCCAGCTTGAAATTATTGAACCATCAAGAAGTCTTTGCAAAAACTGTAAACGAAAAGCTGCTGCTCTACTTTGAAGGTGTACCAATCCTTGTCCTCCTTCTTCTTTAGGTAAAAACAATACACTCTGAGGAACCGAATGTAACTTGTCCCAGAAAAAATCTACTAAAATCGCTTGAGTCTCTGCTAAGAGACGCAAAGGAGGATCAATGCAGGTTAATTTATGCCATAAAGAGGAAGCTACTAAATTATTTATAACTAAAGTTCGACCTCTATATGACATATTTGGGATTAACCACTTCCATTTTTCAAGTCGACCTTTAACTTTTTCAAGAGTTCCTTCCCAATTTTTTTGCACAGTTGCTTCATCTCCTAAAAAAACCCCCAAATATTTAAAGCCTCCTCTCTTCCATACTAAACCAGGAGGAAGGGAAAAAGAACCATTTTTCCAATCCCCTATTAGTATTGCTTCACTTTTCTCCCAATTAGTTTTAGCAGAGGACAGTTTTTTAAAATCAAAATCATCAAGTACACTCATTAAAACCTGTACATCCCTCTGTTGACTAACAAACACTAAAACATCATCAGCATATGCAGAGACTCTTATACTTTTTACAAAATTAGGCAACTTAAAACCTTGTACATTTTTTCTCAATTGTTGTAACAGAGGTTCTATTGCTAGCGAATATAGCATTCCAGATAGCGGGCATCCCTGCCTCACTCCCCTAAACACTTTAAAAGGAGTGCATAAGCCACCGTTCATTTTGAGTATGCTCTCAACATCACTGTACAAACCTTAATTTTATCTATAAAACTTTTACTAAAACCAAAAGCTTTTAACGTTTCCCATAAGTATGTGTGTTCAACTCTGTCGAAAGCTTTCTCTTGGTCGAGTGAAATCAGTCCAATGTCACTATTTGATAACTTAGAGACATCAAAAATATCCCTAATAAGGGAAATATTATCAAAAATTGACCTTTTGGGGACACAGTAGGTTTGGTCTGGATGAATCAACTCATTCATAATTATTGATAATCTGTTTGCTAAAATCTTTGAAAGAAGTTTATAGTCACTACACAGAAGTGAAACAGGTCTCCAGTTTTTGATCTCTGTGAGATCTCCTTTTTTGGGAAGGAGGGTCAGGACTGCTCTCCGGCAACTCAAAGGTAGAAGACCTTCGTCCAAACTACCATTGAGTACTTCTAAGAGATCCTCTCCTAAAACTTCCCAAAAACATTTATAGAAGTCTATTGGTATGCCATCAATTCCAGGCACCCTTCCGGATTCCATGCTCTGAACGGCCTGATGCAGTTCTCCCAGGCTAAGCACACCTGAAATCTCTGCATTAGCTTCATCAGACACCTTTGGTAAATCCTCAAAGAAGACACTCTCATTGATATTGTCTGATCCTAGTTCACTTCTGTACAGTTTCTCATAAAAACCAATTGCCCTCCTTCTAATCACTACAGGATTGGACAATAGAATTCCTTCCTCAGATCGCAAAGCATGAATGATTCTTTTTTGCCCATTTTTCCTTTCAAGGTTAAAAAAATACTTTGAAGGTGCATCCATTTGATCAAGACTTATAAATCTTGACCGGACCAAAGCCCCTTGTGTTTTAACCCCTAATAATTCTGCCAATTGATTCTTTTTCTTAGAAAGAATTTTCAAATAGCTTTGTTGTTTTGTTGATTCTGCCAATTCCTGTATCTTAATTATGTCATTCTCTAAGTCTTTCATTGACTGATTTAAAACTTTGGTGCTGTTGTGAGCATACTGCTGACAATACTGTTTAATTTGTACTTTTCCAAAATCCCACCATTTTTGTACTGATCGAAAAGATTCTTTTTTTGTTCTGTAATCAGCCCAAAACAATTTAAAAGTGTGTATAAAATCCTTATTATCTAACAAAGTTAAATTAAAATGCCAGTAAGCACTTTTAGGCTTGACAGAATTCAAAATAAAAGAACATTGCACCATGCAATGATCTGAAAAACCAACAGGAAAAATACAACAATTTTTAAAAATACCAACATGATGCTTAAACACATAAAATCTATCCAGTCTTGCCAGAGATAAAACATTATCACGTGCATGTGCCCAAGTATATTGTCTTTTATCCTCATGATAAAACTTCCATACATCACTTAACTCATGCCTATTTATTATTTGAATGAGACGTTTTCTTGAAGGCATATGGGGTTCAATATGATTTCTGTCACAATTACTCACTGTACAATTAAAATCTCCTCCTAAAAATAAATAATCATCATTAGAAACATCTTGTAAAACAGAACATAATGTGTCTAAAAACAACATCCTATCAATTGTTGAGTTGGGGACATACACACAAATAAAAACAAAATTATAATTCTCCATTTGTGCTGTCACTTTTAAAAGTCTACCCTTCAAAAACTCTTTAACTTGATATGAACATGGATTAAAGGTTTTTGCAAATAATATTGCTATTCCTCCACTTAACGTGGTGTTGTGGCTGAAAAAAGATAAACCTTCCCATTCCTTCATCCAATCATTAACGTTGTTCACGTCACTATGCGTTTCCTGAATCAAAGTGACATCTATTTTTTTCTGCTTGATAATTTCATACAGCTCAGCTCTTTTTCTATAATTTCTAGCACCATTAACATTCAAGGAGGCAATCCGCACTTCAGCCATACTGAAATAAATAAACAAACAAAAAAAACCAAGCAAAACCAGATTATTCTTAGTCCTCATTTTCATTTAATTCCGTGCCAACTTTGCTCACAATCTTTTTCAACCGATAAACCTCCCTGTCTGAAAGGCACCCAGCTGTTATTAGGCTTTTGGCTTTGTCATGAAACTGCGTTAAGTCATGGAAATATTCTTTTACAATAACACCTCTTTTGTTTTTAGTGGTATTAAGGAAATGTTTTATGTCATCAACATCATAGCTTCTGCTAATACCTTCGATCTGTGACAACACTGTACTTGAGTCAGACATTTCACTTCCACTTTCTGACTCTTTCTGATCGTCAAACACTTCTTTTTTAAAACACTTTGCCTTACTGATCTTTGCGACATTTTTTCGTTTTTTTGGTATTTTAAACATCCTATTTTCCGCTTCTGTGTCAGACACGTCATCTTCCCCCATGTGTTCTACATCACTGTTCAACAGCCCAGTTTCTGCAGCTACAGAAGTATCCCTACCTTCATTCACCGATTCCGTCGAGGTCGATCCAGCTTCCACAGGCCCCTCAACAGATGTTCCTTCCCCAGCAGGTGTATCCACGGTCGGCACTGCTTCAGCCAGACCGACCCCAGACGGTTTAACAGTAGTCTCTTCAGTCGAACCACTATCCTTACTACCTCCCGCTGCATTCTTGTCAGGACATGAACGGATTAAATGGCCCGATTTACCACATCCAAAGCACTTCATTTTGTCAGTAGTAACAAACACTACATATTCAAAATCGTCCACACGGAAATTTAGCGCCAAGTCCAATTCTGCGTCATCTTTAATAATCATGAAAGCAAATCTCCTAAATGAAACGATATTTTTCAATAAAGGAGATTCACACCTGATCATAATCTTCTTGATCGGCGAAACCAACTTTCCATACCGTGACAGCGCTTGTTTCAAAATATCATCACTGAGAAACGGAGGGATATTCGATATTGTGACTTTTTTAGACGGTAACAACAGCGGTAAAACAGGTGTAAGTATTTCGTCAATGATTATACCTCGCGCAACCACCTCGTTTGCTTTTTCCACCGAGTTCAAAAAAATCACGGTCGCGCCATTCATTCTGGATGCGGAGACAATGTTTAGATGGCCAACAATCTCTCCTACACCCAGACAACAAGCCTCTACACTCGCCACGGTTACTATTTTGACTCCGTGACGGCGTGTGAGGACATCAAGCCCACTCCCAGCCTGAGCTGCCATGCTTCCTAAGAAAGCAGGCAGCACAAACAACCCACAAGATAAATACTAAATCAAATAAACAAACTTAGAAGTAAAAAATAAATACAAATAGAATAGAAATATATAAGGAAAAGACCCAAATACACGCGCTCAAAGCTCGAGCTCTCACACACGCTCCACAAACGCCCACGCATGCGCAGAGAGAGAGAGAGAGAGAGAGAGAGAGAGAGAGAGAGCTGCCCCCCACCCCCTTCTCGCACTCTCTCCGCCCCAGGGCAGGTACACTCATCTGTTTCCTGGCTTGGTCCCGAGACGCCCCCGTAGAGACGCTACTGTGGGTTTATTAAAGCCCCCCCCCCCCCCCGACGTGTGTCTGTGTGTGAGTTTGCGTGTGGTGCGTGTGCCACAGGGGCCTAGCTATTGTTCTGAAATGGAGTCAACATCACAAAATATAGCTTTCTGCAGCAGTAGAGAGAAAAAGGATGTGGTCTGCTAGGGTTTGTCTTTTCTATAGTTTCCATTGAGCCAGACAAGCTCAGCCAGGCCCAAATGTATGCACATATGACTGTAAGTCGCTATGAATTAAAGCATTTTCTAATGGCATATATTATACAGTGCCTTCAGAAAGTATTCAGACCCCTTGACTTTTTCCACATTTTGTTATGTTACTGCCTTATTCTAAAATGGATTAAAAACACTTGGATCAATCTACACACAATACCCCATAATGACAAAGCAAAATGAGGTTTAGGTGCAGATCCTCTCAAGCTCTGTCAGGTTGGATGGGGAGCGTCGCTGCACAGCTACTTTCAGGTCTCTCCAGAGATGTTCGATCGGGTTCAAGTCCGGGCTCTGGCTGGGCCACTCAAGGACATCCAGAGACTTGTCCCGAAGCCACTCCTGAGTTGTCTTGGCTGTGTGCTTAGGGTCGTTTTCCTGTTGGAAGGTAAACCGTCACCCCAGTCTGAGGTCCTGAGCGCTCTGGAGCAGATTTTCATCAAGGATCTCTCTGTACTTTGCTCCGTTCGTCTTTGCCTCGATCCTGACTAGTCTCCCAGTCCCTGACGCTGAAAGACATCCGTACAGCATGATGCTGCCACCACTATGCTTCACCGTAGGGATTTTGCCAGGTTTCCTCCAGACGTAACGCTTAGCATTCAGGCCAAAGGGTTCAATCTTGGTTTCATCATACCAGAGAATCATGTTTCTTATGGTCTGAGAGTCTTTAGGTGCTTTTTGGCAAATTCCAAGCAGGCTGTCATGTGCCTTTTACTGAGGAGTGGCTTCTGTCTGGCCATAAAGTGCTGCAGAGATAGTTGCAGAGATGGTTGTCCTTCTGGAAGTTTCTCCCATCTCCACAGAGGAACTCTAGAGCTCTGTCAGAGTCACCATTGGGTTGGTAACTCAGTGTTGGGAGAGCATCAGAGGATCCCCCTCACGGCCGGACCGTCCCTCAGCTTTCCCCCCTCCACTAAGACTGACCAAAATGGGGACACTGTCTTCCAGCTGATGCGAAACTCGATTCACACCGCATTATCTCTGCCTCATGCACAAATTCAGGTTCTTACACCTATGACCAGAGAAAGTGATATACTCCTCAATAATAAAAAACACACAGCCGCTAATAATAACGCAAGACTATCGATACACTTTGCTGCTCATTCATTGAAGCTGCAGTGCTGGTTGCAGCGCAAGGGGATATAAGTGCATTTTCCATTTTTCAGTGTTGAATAAAAAATCCACAAGCGGCTCCAGGCATTATACCTAAAGCGGACATTGCCATTGGCTGCATGAAGTTGCATTACGAGAAATCCCATGCAGCCTTGTTTACAAGTTGGAACACTGGAATGTGTGATGTAATCGGCACCTCGATTAGGATGATAGAAATCCTCAATATTTTGTTTAATGGTTTTAAATTTGAGCATCATTATTTCTATATAGCCTACACTTTCTCGTTCTGAACTACTAACGCGATCGGGATGGGTGTGGCTTCGAGACAATAATCACAAGAGCAGCTGCTCACCGTTTTGACAGCTCCAATGCATTTCGATCTCAGACACCCAAAACATCAGCTATGCGGGTGTTGGCTATCGCTGGTTCATTTTTTGACCTGATTGAATCTAGGCCTTAAACATGAACTTACTCATAAAAACAACAGCTCTTTTCTGTATTTGTTGAGTCTCTTTAGTCATGGTTTTAGATGTTTTGAAATCACAGTATCAATTTACTTTGCTTTGCGCTCAAGGACTGCAGACTGCAGACACACGGTGATCTGAGCAATCTGATTGGCTAGCGGTATAGACACGTTAAAAATGGGAACACTTCGACTACCCGGCGCGCAGGGCAGCTGGAACAAGTGCACTTAACGGCCATAGCGTGAGACAGAAGAAAGTAGGAACGCAAGGCTTTATCCTTCATTCTTTTTATAGAAATGTTTCGCGATCGACTAGGAATGCCTTGGAGACCACTGCTTTACAATATGATTAATACATGTATAGTACCAGTGAAAAGTTTGGACACACCTACTAATTCAAGGGTTTTTCTTTATTTTTAAAATGTTCTACATTGTAGAATAATAGTGAAGACATCAACACTGTGTGTGAAATAACACATATGGAATAATGTAGTAATCAAAAAATGTGTTATTATATATATTTACTCTTGGCATTCTCTCAACCAGCTTCATGAGGTAGTCACCTGGAATGCATTTAAATTAACAGGTGTACCTTGTTAAAAGTTCATTTGTGGAATTTCTTTTGTTCTTAATGTGTTTGAGCCAATCAGTTGTGTTGTGACAAGGTAGGGTTGGCCTATTTGGTAAAAGACCAAGTCCATATTATGGCAAGAACAGCTCAAATAAGCAAAGAGAAACGACAGTCCATCATTACTTTAAGACATGAAGGTCAGTCAATACGGAACATTTCAAGAATTTTGAAAGTTTCTTCAAGTGCAGTCGCAAAAACCATCAAGAACTGATGAAACTGGCTCTCATGAGGACCGCCACAGGAAAGGAAGACCCAGAGTTCCCTCTGCTGCAGAGTTAACTGCACCTTATATTGCAGCCCAAATAAATGCTTCACAGAGTTCAAGTAACAGACACATCTCACCATCAACTGTTCAGAGGAGACTGTGAATCAGGCCTTTATGGTCGAATTGCTGTAAAGAAACCACCACTAAAGGACACCAATAATAAGAAGAAGCTTGCTTGTGCCAAGAAACATGAGTAATGGACATTAGACCGGTGGAAATCTGTCCACATTTGAGGTTTTTGCTTCCAACTGCCGTGTCTTTGTGAGATGCAGAGTAGGTGAACGGATGATCTCCGCATGTGTAGTTCCCACCGTGAAGCATGGAGGAGGTGTGATGGTGTGGGGGTGCATTGCTGGTGACACCGTGTGTGATTTATTTAGAATTCAAGGCACACTTAACCAGCATGGCTACCACAGCATTCTGCAGCGATGCATCATCCCATCTGGTTTGAGCTTAGTGAGACAATCATTTGTTTTCAACAGGACAATGACCCAACACACCTCAAGGCTGTGTAGGGCTATTTGACCAAGAAGGAGAGTGATGGAGTGCTGCATCAGATGACCTGGCCTCCTCAATCACTCAACCTCAACCCAATTGAGATGGTTTGGGATGAGTTGGACCGCAAAGTGAAGGAAAAGCAGCCAACAAGTGCACCCACAACTCCTTCAAGACCGTTGGAAAAGCATTCCAGGTGACGCTGGTTGAGAGAATGCCAAGAGTGTGCAAAGCTGTCATCATGGCAAAGGGTGGCTGCTTTGAAGAATCTCAAATATCAAATATATTTTGATTTGTTTAACACTTTTTTGGTTACTACATGATCCCATCTGTGTTATTTCATTGTTGTGATGTCTTCACTATTATTCTACAATGTAGAAAATAGTAAAAATAAAGAAAAACCCTTGAATGAGTAGGTGTGTCCAAACTTTTGACTGGCACTGTATACATACATACATAGTGGCCTAGTATAAAATAAAAAATAATACAGTATTTTCACAAAATAATAGTTCAACAGTGGAAAGACACATCAGTCATGTTTCTTGATAGATCATTACACTTCCATCACTGTCACATCACCGTCCCAATTTCAAGAGAAATCAAAAGTTCCACTTCTGTACTCTTTTTAGAACGCTGGTGTCTCTTTAGATGTTTTTATATTCTCTGATCTGATCTCTCCACTCCTCCACAGTCTGACATACTCATCATGGTGACATCTCTTTATGTGCTTGTGGAGGAAGATCTGAGCGGTGAAGGAGAACGGACAGCCAGAGCACGAGAAGATCTGGGACTCAGCGTTCACATCTGAGAGAGATGGAGGGGAGAAATCAAGGTGCATGATCATTATTGTTCCAGACAACTTGACATGAACATAGAAAACTCAGGACCAGAATGATAATACACAACAGAAAATATATTTAAAATCAATGATGAGTTTCAATTGAGAAATTAGTAATAATTAGTAATAATTATGTAAGAGGTAAAAAGGAAATGAATGTAAAAGGAGTGAACAGAGGAGTATAAAGTAAGGGAAGAGAGAGGATAAAGAGAGGAGAGAGTAAAGTACCTTTAGCAGAGCTCTTTTTGTCCCAGAGGTAGTCGAAGACAATGCCTAGGTCTCTGGCGTACTCCTCTCCGTACCAAACCAACAGCTCCTCTCCAACAGCTATGGGCTTACAGCAGCGGTACAGAATCCCTCCTCTGTACTGGAATCTGTACCAGATTCTGTTCTTCTTCACTACGAGCACAGTTCGAAAGAGAGAGGTAGTGGTCATCTTTGGGGACCTCCTCCTCTGTGTAAGTGATTCTTGGTCTGTCCCTCAGGTTTCGGCTGCGCTTGTATGTGTTCTTCTTGCTGCCTTACCAGCCACTCTCTCTTAGACAGACCTGGTACAAACACACACACACACACATATACAATAAGAAAACAGATGGGTTTTAAATCACCATCTCAAACTCGTAACAGTATATTCTTGTCTGTCTCTGTTACCTGAGGTTGATGGTTTGGGGTGCAACAAAGGAGCCCCTCCCTGAGTGACAGCTGGGGTGTCTGCCCCCCCTCCCGGAGTGGAACTCCCTGCCTCCCCTCCACTGGTGCTGGGGGTCGATTCACTCTGACCCTCCTGGAAAGAGACAAGAGGAGAGTTCAAACTGACCACTGGGTCTGTGTCATCACCACTTGACCTCCATTTTGCAGCATCATTAATGAAAATATCTTTTGTGTTGTATTATTTAGCCTAGTAGTAGTCTAGTAGTAGCTGGCAGTAGTCTAGTAGTAGTCCAGTAGTCTAGTAGTAGCGTAGTAGTCTAGTAGTAGCCTAGTAGTAGTCTAGTAGTAGTCTAAAAGTCTAGTAGTAGCTGGCAGTAGTCTAGTAGTAGTCCAGTAGTCTAGTAGTAGCGTAGTAGTCTAGTAGTAGCGTAGTAGTCTAGTAGTAGTCTAGTAGTAGCCTAGTAGTAGTCTAGTAGTAGCCTAGTAGTAGTCTAGTAGTAGTCCAGTAGTCTAGTAGTAGCGTAGTAGTCTAGTAGTAGCGTAGTAGTCTAGTAGTAGCCTAGTAGTAGTCTAGTAGTAGCCTAGTAGTAGTCTAGTAGTAGCGTAGTAGTCTAGTAGTAGCGTAGTAGTCTAGTAGTAGCGTAGTAGTCTAGTAGTAGTCTAGTAGTAGCCTAGTAGTAGTCTAGTAGTAGTCCAATAGTCTAGTAGTAGCGTAGTAGTCTAGTAGTAGCCTAGTAGTAGTCTAGTAGTAGCCTAGTAGTAGTCTAGTAGTAGCCTAGTAGTAGTCTAGTAGTAGTCCAGTAGTCTAGTAGTAGCGTAGTAGTCTAGTAGTAGCGTAGTAGTCTAGTAGTAGCCTAGTAGTAGTCTAGTAGTAGCGTAGTAGTCTAGTAGTAGCGTAGTAGTCTAGTAGTAGCCTAGTAGTAGTCTAGTAGTAGCGTAGTAGTCTAGTAGTAGCGTAGTAGTCTAGTAGTAGCGTAGTAGTCTAGTAGTAGCCTAGTAGTAGTCTAGTAGTAGTCCAGTAGTCTAGTAGTAGCGTAGTAGTCTAGTAGTAGCGTAGTAGTCTAGTAGTAGCCTAGTAGTAGCGTAGTAGTCTAGTAGTAGCGTAGTAGTCTAGTAGTAGCCTAGTAGTAGTCTAGTAGTAGCCTAGTAGTAGTCTAGTAGTCTAGTAGTAGCGTAGTAGTCTAGTAGTAGCGTAGTAGTCTAGTAGTAGCCTAGTAGTAGTCTAGTTGTAGCCTAGTAGTAGTAGTCTAGTAGTAGTCCAGTAGTAGCCCAGTAGTAGTCCACTAGTCTAGTAGCAGCCTAGTAAACGCCTAGTACTAGTCTAGTAGCCTAGTAGTAGTAGTCTAGTAGTAGTCTAGAAGCCTAGTAGTGGTAGTCGAGTAGTAGTCTAGTAGTAGCCTAGCAGTAGTAGTTTAGTAGTTGTCCAGTAGCCTAGTAGTAGCCTAGTAGTAGTCTACTAGTAGCTTAGTACTAGCCAGGTAGTAGCCTAGTAGTAACCTAGTAGTAGCCTAGTAGTAGTCTAGTAGTAGTCTAGTATTCTAGTAGTAGCCTAGTAGTAGTCTAGTAGTAGCCTAGTAGTAGTAGTCTAGTAGTAGCCTAGTATTAGAAGTCTAGTAGTAGCCTAGTAGTAGTCACGTAGTAGTCTAGCAGTAGTCTAGTATTCTAGTAGTTGCCCTGTAGTCTAGTAGTAGCCTAATAGTAGCCTAGTAGTAGCCTAGTAGTAGTCTATTAGTAGCCTATAAGTAGTGGTCTAGTAATAGCCTAGTAGTAGAAGTCTAGTATTAGCCTAGTAGTAGTCTAGTAGTAGCCTAGAAGTAGTGGTCTAGTAATAGCCTAGTAGTAGAAGTCTAGTATTAGCCTAGTAGTAGTCTAGTAGTAGCCTAGAAGTAGTGGTCTAGTAATAGCCTAGTAGTAGTAGTTTAGTAGTAGTCATTAGTCTAGTAGTAGCCTAGTAGTAGCATATTAGTAGTCTAGTAGTAGCCTAGTAGTTGTCTAGTAGACCTGACTACTAGCCCAGTGGTATCTGGGTAGGTCCTACCAGTCTACTAGGCCAGTGGTATCTGGGTAGGTCCTACCAGTCTACTAGGCCAGTGGTATCTGGGTAGGTCCTACCAGTCTACTAGCCCAGTGGTATCTGGGTAGGTCCTACCTACTAGTCATACTGTGAGGGGACAGATCACAGGGACCTAATATAACAGGTTACTAGTACTAACAGGTTACATCGTAAGACACATTCCTCTCTTTCAGGCAGCCCTACTTGTCTACTAGTGACAGAAAAATCTTATAACGTCCTAGTTAACCACTACTGCTCTACCTTCAAGGCATCTCTCCAGGCAAGGAGTCAATTCATCTTCCTCCTCAGAGATGCTAGGTTAGAGCATTGTTCACCAGTTTAGGTGTGCCTCTTCTCATAAACGCAGGTAATGGGGAGTTCAGCCCTGAGGGACACATTAGCATAGTAGAGACACTGCTCTATACAACACACATGCAGTGAGACTCCTCAATAGGACAGGAGTAAAAACACAATGCTTTCAGAAAGTGTTCACAACACAATAAAAAAAATATTTAATCCATTTTGAATTCAGGCGGTGACACAATTTTTTTTGGAATAAGTCAAGGGGTATTAAGGTACTATATTTCCATTCATTGTCAAGTTGGCTAGCTTGCTACATAACCTGGCCACCTTGCCTAATCTTAAACATTTAGCTTGTTACCCTGAATAAATAGTAATTAATCTAAAAATGACATCTTTGTCTACCTAGCTACTGTCACTACTAACATTACCTATGAATGTTTGTCTTTAGCTTCTATGCTAGCCAAAGTTTAGCAATCTACTATTAACGTACAGTAGCTAGCGTAGGAATATTTAAATTGACCTCTTCGGAAGAACTCATCCTTGCTGTCTTCCCTCGACGTTCTTTGCCTATGAGGCTATCACTTTATGGCTAGTCAAATACGAAATATAGCTAGATTCATAATTTAAAAAATGATAGCTAATTATCATCTGATCACGTTAAACTGTTAGCAGGTAGCTAATTTTACTATTTTTATGAACTAATAATGATGGCTAACGTAAAGTTAGCTTGTTACAAAATCTTGCACCCACAAGTCCACAGCAGTCTCTGCCGCACATCTCACAACTATAGCTATTAATTTTCTAAGTTAAATGGTGAATTACCCTAGATAACAAATTATCCTCAATGATAACATGTAAGAGTTGTACTATTTAGCCTGGTATTAGCTAAATTAATTGCCTTTTTAAACCGGTGTGGGTGGGTAGCCATCCAGTAATGAACTACTGCTGCTGAGGTAAATTTGGCCAGCAAGTTTAGCCCATGCACTGTTTGCGCCAGATGTACAACGCCTGGATTCTAAAATATTTTAGAACACCAGCAGGCATGTCTTGTTTCCAGTCAAGGCCGGCCCGCTCATTAGGCAGGATTATGCTGCCGCCTATGGTGACAGATTGAAGGGTGGCATTTAAATTAGCTTTAAAACTGTAACATTTTCTGTCAGCTGCATGGAAAAATCCAGTGGCGATTATAGCATGTAAATCTTGGTGGGGTAAACTCAAAAAAATTAATAAGTGAGATGCATGCCAGCAAAGCCACTATACAGCACAACACAACATAACGGTGCCCACAAACTGTTAGGGCCTACATAAAGCTGTCCCAATATAACTATTCAGCACTTTTGAAATGTACAGTGACATAATTCAGAACATGGGCCGTTCTTACAGTATTCTCCCTGTCAGGGTTGGTGACGTTACATGTATGCTTTATGGGGCATAAAACAATCTCAGCTCTGTAGATTTCGCTGTGAAGAGACAGATTCACTGGATCATTTATTCTTAACTGACTTACCTAGTTAAATAAATCTACAGTAGAACACTGGGCAACTAGAGAACATACCAACCCCTACACTCAGTATTTTCTTCTGGCTGCCCGCCCACCACAGAAAGCACTGAGCTAGGCTGAAACACCTGTATTTTGGAGCTGCCTTACTTTATGAACTCAATTATATATTCTTTTACATTGTTTGCAAATGGATATGTGATACTTATTAATGCCAAAATAACATGCAAAACAGGCAAAACATTTTTATAAAAAATGTATTTTCAACTTCAGATCCGACGTCCGGAAAATATGTATTCTCTTTATAGGGTTCCTTTCTAAACGTCCACTCCTTTCGAAACCCCCACTTTTCCTGAGAGATGCCTGCTCTGAGATGACACATCAGTAGGTGGCAGCATAGAGAACCTGAGGGATGACTGCTCTGAGAGATGATGTCGCAGCTGGACCCTATTGCTTTTTTAGGTGCAGCCCAGACCAGCCTTGATTTCCACATCCACGGATGTTGGTTGTTGGTCCGGTCTGGACCAGCCTTGATTTGGCCCAAACATAGACGTCTATGTTTGGTTCAGATTTGGTGCTATCCAACCGGCCTTGATGTATTTTCAACTTTCATTCAGAACCGAAAATTTACCTGATTTCAACATCCAGAAAATAAGTATTTTCAACGGCCGGAAAGTACATATTTTCAACATCCGGGAAAATAAATATTTTCAACTTTCATTCAGAACCGAAAATGAACCTAATGCCAATGTCCGGAAAATAGGAATATTCACCTTTCATTCCGGGTGGGGGAGGGGAAATTTTTGTTTCACCTAGGGCGGTAGAATGGCCAGGACCGGTCTTGTTTCCAGCTGTGAAGTATGAAGTGAATGCACGATACAGACAATTTGAGAGAGAGGAAAATACAATAGAGGAATGTTTCAAATGTTGTGATCCTTGGTGGTTGAAACATGGAAGCATAGCCTAAATGGCAGCATTGGCATAGAGGACGAAAAAACCTATGTAGCCTACAGTAGGCTACTCTCATGTAGTCCTCATCATATAATTTGATCTCTTTGGTGTTGGTGTATTTTCCTCTCCTACAAATGCTGTCTTATACACACTGCTGATACAGAAGAGCAAGCAACAGACAAGTTCAAACACTGCGATAATTCAATTGTAATGAAACAGAGAGATGGAGAGAAAAGGAGCGAGAGAGAGAGAGAGAGAGTGAGAGAACGGGATTGAGAGAGAGAGGATGGTCCGTAGGTCGTGGGTGGGTCAGTCAGCAATGGTTCTTAAGCCATTGAGCGTGTGGTTAGTATATGTCTGTAATGCTTTTCCCATGGATCCTAAAGAGGAGCTCTTAATTTCACATTCAAATCAATAGGACATGTCAGGGGACATGTTCCTTTTATGTCTCCTAATGTCCATATGCATGTTTAATGGACTTTAATGCATTACTCTCTAAACATTAATAATATAGTCACACTAATGCTTTGCATCAAATACTCTGTATTTGTTTGGTCAAAGGTATTTCTGTGGGAATGTTGAAAATACTGTCGAGAGAAAGAAAATGGACAACGTTCTGTGAAAAACAAATTAGAATCAGTAGAGAAGTAACATATGTAATGTTATTGTTCATGTTAATTTGATTGGAAATCTAATGGCAGGAAATGATAGTAAAACTGAGAGTTCTGGTGAAACTTGTTGGTTCGTGGGCCGTGAAGTGATGCGTTTCATCTCTGCCTTTCATTTATTACACACCATTCCTCCTCCCAGACACACACACACATGCAGACACACACACGAACGCACGCAAACACGTCAGTCACATATTGATGGCATTATTATGAGCGGAACATGTCTGATCTGCTGTGGCAGAGATCCAGGTCTGACTGAGACTCATCAATCATATATACACATGCACTCCTGGGAGACATGTCTGGGGCCGCTGGCTGCTGGGTCGCAGGTGTGGAGACTGAGGCAGGAAGTGGGAATTATTCCTCTCTTTCCTCTTTAAAGAGAAACAGCTCCTTGCCTCCCTCCCTCCTTGCCTCCCTCCCTCCTTGCCTCCCTCCGCTTTGAAAACGCTCCATTTCCATCCACATTTCCTTCAGCCAATTTAAAAACCACACTGCCCCCCTCAAACGCTCACTCACATACTCACACACACACACACACACACACACACACACACACACACACACACACACACACACACACACACACACACACACACACACACACACACACACACACACACACACACACACACACACACACACACACACACACACACACACACACACACACACACTCTCACCATCTCCTCTCCTCTCCTCCATCTCAAGTCTCTCATTAGGCCAAGAAGAGAATGTTGGCTATTATCACTGCAGACCTTAGTATCACTGCAGCCCCTATTATCACTGCAGACCTTATTATCACTGCAGCCCCTATTATCACTGCAGACCTTAGTATCACTGCAGCCCCTATTATCACTGCAGACCTTATAATCACTGCAGACCTTAGTATCACTGCAGACCTTATTATCACTGCAGACCTTATTATCACTGCAGACCTTATTATCACTGCAGACCTTATTATCACTGCAGACCTTATTATCACTGCAGACCTTATTATCACTGCAGACCTTATTATCACTGCATACCTTAGTATCACTGCAGACCCTATTATCACTGCAGACCTTATAATCACTGCAGACCTTAGTATCACTGCAGCCCCTATTATCAATGCAGACCTTATAATCACTGCAGCCCCTATTATCACTGCAGACCTTATAATCACTGCAGACCTTAGTATCACTGCAGCCCCTATTATCAATGCAGACCTTATTATCACTGCAGACCTTATTATCACTGCAGACCTTATTATCACTGCAGACCTTATTATCACTGCAGACCTTATTATCACTGCAGACCTTATCACTGCAGACCCTATTATCACAGCAGACATTATCACTGCAGACCCTATTATCACTGCAGACCCTATTATCACTGCAGACCATATTACCACTGCAGACCCCATTATCACTGCAGACCCTATTATCACTACAGACCCATTCATACATGGCTCCAAATGCATTTGCACAATTTTCCAATCACAGTATGATGCCTGGAGCCACTCATTCCCATCTCTATGTGTGTGTGCATGTGCGTGTGTGTGTGTGTGTGTGTGTGTATGTGTGCGTGTATGTGTGTGTGTGATGGTTGTTTGTGACATGGTTTCACACACAATGTGTTACCACCTCGATGACATTGTTTGGTTTGTCTCCAGGAAGACTGTTTGTTGCTATAGTAACAGATAAACATAATAAACTACCCATCCAGAGCTGCTGTGAGGAGTAACCATGTATCTCCTGGTTCATGCCCCCTGAACACATCACATCCAGAGCTGCTGTGAGGAGTAACCATGTCTCTCCTGGTTCATGCCCCCTGAACACATCACATCCAGAGCTGCTGTGAGGAGTAACCATGTATCTCCTGGTTCATGCCCCCTGAACACATCACATCCAGAGCTGCTGTGAGGAGTAACCATGTCTCTCCTGGTTCATGCCCCCTGAACACATCACATCCAGAGCTGCTGTGAGGAGTAACCATGTGTCTCCTGGTTCATGCCCCCTGAACACATCACATCCAGAGCTGCTGTGAGGAGTAACCATGTGTCTCCTGGTTCATGCCCCCTGAACACATCCCATGTCTCTCACAACTCTGTTGGAGACTTTCTTTGCAGCACTGCACATCGCTTTGGGGTAACATTGTTACCGCGGCAACTGGTTTTCCGCACGCAAGCTGACATTCAGACACTCAGACAGTTGCAGAACGTAGAGCGCAGGGGGGGTAATGAATATTCATGAAGGAAGGCCAGGGACCTGTTCCATTCTGGTGATCACACACACACACACACACACACACACACACACACACACACACGTTAGTTTACAACTCAATGTGCATCCAAACTAGACATTGAATTGACGTCTGTGCCCAGTGGGTACACATCAGCAAGAAGCACAACTATTGGATAATAGAAGTGTTTTAACTGTTCTGTAGTCTTTATGGCTCTGTCCCAAATGGCACACTATTCTCTACAGAGCACTACTTATGACTTGAAACCTATGGGCCTTGTAGTACACTACATAGGGAATAGGATGACATATTATAACATCTGGACTACTGTGTGTACATGTTAAAGCTTGGTTTGGCATCACTATTAAACAACAAGCATTTCAGAGATATTTCTCTCTATTAAAGGAATCTTTTTGCATTCTGAGACGCTTACACAGACACGCAGGCGCACGTACACACACTCAAACATACACACACACTCACGCACATGCACACGGAATGGAATGGACAGGACAGTGTGATTATGGCTGAGGGCAGAGGACTGAGGGCAGAGGACTGAGGGCAGAGGACTGGGGGCAGAGGACTGAGGGCAGAGGACTGAGGGCAGAGGACTGGGGGCAGAGGGCTGAGGGCAGAGGACTGAGGGCAGAGGACTGAGGGCAGAGGGCTGAGGGTAGAGGGCTGAGGACTAGGGGCAGCGTCTGGAGGTTTAGCACACAGAGAGGATTCCATTTCAATGCCAATCTGCCTTGTCTGGTCCTGAATCAGTTGTGACCTTCTCTCTCTCTCTCACACACACACACACACACACACACACCCTATTCCCTTTATAGTGCTCTACTTTTAACCAGGGTCCATAGGGCTCTAGTTGAAAGTAGTGCACTACATAGGGAATAAGGTGTAATTTGGGACGAAGCCCAACATAACACAACCAGACCATCTGAGCCGCCAGCTCTCTATCAAGACAATAACAGACTGAAAGAGTTGACGTGCGCCCTGCTGTAGTCTTATGAGATTTATCCTGGCACAGATACAGCCAGAGCCGGGCGGCCCTATACGCTCAATACGCAAGTTTCGCAGTGAATTTAATCTCAAATGCAAAGGCCTCCCTCACTACATACCGGGAAACTAGATTCTCTGAGGCCCAGACAACAGCCAAAAGCATTTGTGAAGAAATTAATGTGGAGGCTGTTCTGAAAGAGAAGAGACAGCAAGAGGCATTTCAACTATGAGGCTCCTAATGAACCAGTGACTGATGCACTGAAAAACCTTGAAGTCAACTACTTCAACATTGTGGTCGACTCTGCTGTGACATCCATGGATGAGAGATTTGAAACACTCAACCAGGTGAAAACCAAATATGGAGTGCTGCTGAACTTCAGCACTGCCTCTCAGATGTCCAGTGAATCTTTAAAGGCTGACTGCATGGAAGTTGAAAACACTCTAACCTTCAGAGATGACTGTGACATCAGTGGAATGGATCTGGCACACTAGGTTCAGAATTTACCTGATCTGCCATCAGATAAGATGACTGCTTTTGAGCTGCTTTCCTTTCTTTTTGAGAAAAACCTGGAGGAACTCTATCCAAACCTTTGGATAGCCCTAAGAATTGCAGTCACCCTACCAGTAACAGTAGCATCGGCAGAGAGGAGCTTTTCAAAATTAAAACTCATCAAAAGCTACCTGACGTCTTCCATGTCACAGGAACGTTTGAGTGGTCTGGCCATCATGAGCATAAATCATGACATGGGGAAACACGTCCTATGATGACATCATTGATAATTTTGCAGAAAGTGCAGAAGAGGAATATTGGTAATGAGTATCCTCTGTAACTGCCTCTATTTTGTGGTTGATGAGACAATTTACTGAAAAATTTTACGAACCAACAGAATGTCCTTGCTCTTTGACTTCTGCACCGTGCAAACGCTCTTCAAGGGTAGACACGCACACGCACACACATGCGCGCACACACGCACGCACGCACACAGGCGTTATAGGATTGTAATGGAGCTGACCGTGCGTTTCCTTGGTGTATTGATTAAATCTGCAGGCATATCATGTTCAAGCTCATATCATCTGCTGACACACACACACACACACACACACACACACACACACACACACACAACAACCTGGGAAGAGGAGCAATCCGTCACCATTTAGATAAATACAGCCACTCGTGTAAACAGCCAGTCATTAAGGTTGTTATAGGATGACACTTTGACCTTGGGAGGTGACAGGTCAATGACATCATTATCACAGAGCTACTTCTAGAACACAACTAGTAGTTGCCAGACCATGTTAATAACAGTTACCCTAATAGATGTATACTCTAAATACTAACATTACTCACAACTTATATTTGAATAAATGCATTTGAATACTAAATTTCACATCACTGATAGCATATAGAATTAAAATAGAGACATTTGCTTAGAGATGTGTAGGGAAAATAATGTTAGTCCACTGAGGCTCTCATGAAGACATGTAGCCCAGTGATGTAGGACTGAGGCTCTCAGGAAGACATGTAGCCCAGTGAAGTAGGACTGAGGCTCTCATGAAGACATGTAGCCCAGTGAAGTAGGACTGAGGCTCTCATGAAGACATGTAGCCCAGTGATGTAAGACTGAGGCTCTCATGAAGACATGTAGCCCAGTGAAGTAGGACTGAGGCTCTCATGAAGACATGTAGCCCAGTGATGTAGGACTGAGGCTCTCATGAAGACATGTAGCCCAGTGAAGTAGGACTGAGGCTCTCATGAAGACATGTAGCCCAGTGAAGTAGGACTGAGGCTCTCATGAAGACATGTAGCCCAGTGAAGTAGGACTGAGGCTCTGCTCCAGTCCCCAGACTTTGACATCCTGCTCCAGTCCCCTGTCCCCAGACCCTGACACACTGATCCAGTCCCCAGTCCACAGTCCCTCGTCCCTGACAAACTGCTCCAGTCCCCAGACCCTGACACACTGCTCCAGTCCTGGAGGCGCCATGTATGGTTGAGTCCAGCCTAGCTCTGTCAGCAACATCACTGGACCATGAACTCAGGTAGACAGAACACAGAGGAAGGCTCACAGGCAGGCACTCACGCATGCACGAACACTCAAGCACACACACACAAACGTATGCACGCACACACTCAGGCACGCACACACACATGTGCGCACGCACACACACACACACACATTTTAGGTAAGTTGATACAATGACCCAGAAACCCCCTCAGTGCAGCGGCTAGCTGCCTCATCTCTTCTCTACCTCCTCTTTCCTCTCCTCTCCTCTCTCCTCTCTCCTCTCTCCTCTCCTCTTTCGTCTCCTCTTTCGTCTCCTCTCTCCTCCTCACATTCTTTCTGGTATTTAGCCGAGACCTTTTCACTTTGTATAGCCTTTTCAAATACCTGCATTCTACTGCTAGACCCCTGACCTTCTCTCTCCCCCACTCTCTTCCTCTAACCCTTTATACTGCTAGACCCCTGATCTTCTCTCTCCCCCACTCTCTTCCTCTCTCTCCCAGTTCCATTCTCTATCTCTGCCACCTCTCTCTCTTTTGCTCTTTCTCCCCCCCCCCCCCCCCCCACCTCTAATTCCCTATCTCTGTTGTTTGTCAGAAGTCAGGCCTTGGGTGGTGACAGGAACTCTGTGACAGACAGTGAGCTAATAGAACTGCTTCAGTTGAGTAGTAACACTATGGTTAGGGACTAGGAGTCTTCCTCTGTAGAGAATGGGAGAGATCAGTTGAGTAGTAACACTATGGTTAGGGACTAGGAGTCTTCCTCTGTAGAGAATGGGAGAGATCAGTTGAGTAGTACCACTATGGTTAGGGACTAGGAGTCTTCCTCTGTAGAGAATGGGAGAGATCAGTTGAGTAGTAACACTATGGTTAGGGACTAGGAGTCTTCCTCTGTAGAGAATGGGAGAGATCCGTTGAGTAGTAACACTATGGTTAGGGACTAGGAGTCTTCCTCTGTAGAGAATGGGAGAGATCAGTTGAGTAGTAACACTATGTTTAGGGACTAGGAGTCTTCCTCTGTAGAGAATGGGAGAGATCAGTTGAGTAGTAACACTATGGTTAGGGACTAGGAGTCTTCCTCTGTAGAGAATGGGAGAGATCAGTTGAGTAGTAACACTATGGTTAGGGACTAGGAGTCTTCCTCTGTAGAGAATGGGAGAGAGGTCAGTGAAGTGTATTTAGTGGAATCAGTAGAGAGTAGGAACATCCAGCATCTTCAAAACACTTGAACTTCTCCCACCCTTTAGTCAGGATAGGGATGAATCCATTACTTTACAAAGCATAACTGTAGCCTGCTACCTATTTAATAAAGTACTGTTTCTGAATACGGTCTCCATACAATACTTGATGGGACAGCTTATTGACTCATCTGCTCTGACAACTGGAACAAAACCATTTAATACAGCAATGATTTCACATCGTTTACATAACTTGTGATACACTCACACTTTCCAATGGAACGAGACTGGAGACTATCCTTCTCTCTCTGACTTCACTGGGGAACGGCAGTACAGTATGAATACACACACACACACACACACACACACACACACACACACACACACACACACACACACACACACACACACACACACACACACACACACACACACACACACACACACACACACACACACACACACACACACACACACACACACACACACACACACACACACACACACACACACACACACACAAACACACACTCACTCTCTCTCTGTGAGTTAATGTCCTTTAGCAGTTTGACTTCAGGTCCATAGTCTCTCTGTGAGTTAATGTCCTTTAACAGTTTGACTTCAATACCAGAGGCTGAGACAGAGCCAAAAACAGAACCTGCTTGCCTGTGACTGATAAACAAGCCTGAAGCAAACCACTGTGTGTGCGTGTGTGTGTGTGTGTGTGTATGTGAGCGTGTGTTTGTGTGTAGTTGTGTGATGCAGAGCTGCAGATATAGGACAGCTACTCCAGAGCAGTGAATTAGCTGGTTGGAACAAAGCCATTGACAGAAGTATTAAAGTGACAATAGAATATTTACAGTGTGAGCCTTCCATTCATTCTGCTGCCTGATAGGCTAAACATCAATATGCTGGAGAATGCTCACAACACATTATAGGGAGCCGGGCTGGAAACCAATGAACGCATGCCTGCATACACACACACACACAGTCTTGACCAACTAACCTTGTGCAGACACAAAATTCAGTCTCATTCAAAATCCTATTTTCGTTAACTCTAACCTTAACCTTAACCCTATCATTAACCGCAAAACCTAACCTAACCTTAACCCTAACACTAAACCTAACCCTAAAAATAAGCCTAGCTCTTAACCAGAGCTGGTCCTGACCTCCCTGGGGCCCTATGCAAGATTCTGCTAAGGGGCCCTCCTACCTGACCCGTGAGCCATGTAAACCAGTTGCCATTGCCAGTCACATCTGACACATCTGACACCCCAGGGCTCCCACTACAATCCTCCCTCTTTTAAAACAGTTTGCTCCATCTGTCGGTCTAAGAATAAGTAAACCTATACAGAACAGAATGAGGTATAAACAAACAATATTTATTGAATAGAATATTTTCTATAGAATCTTAAGATAAGTGAATATTAACATTAAAATAAATAATTAAAAAAATTATAAAATGTAAGTCATCTTATCTGATGGCAGATCAGGTAAATTCTGAATCTCGTGTGCCAGATCCATTCCACTGATGTCACAGTCATCTCTGAAGGTTAGAGTGTTTTCACATGAGAGGCAGCACTCCATATTTGGTTTTCACCTGGTTGAGTGTTTCAAATCTCTCATCCATGGATGTCACAGCAGAGTTGACCACAATGTTGAAGTAGTTGACTTCAAGGTTTTTCAGTGCATCAGTCACTGGTTCATCAGGAGCCTCATAGCTGAAATGCCTCTTGCTGTTTCTCAGTCTCTTCTCTTTCAGAACAGCCTCCACATTAATTTCTTCACAAATGCTTTCGGCTGTTGTCTGGGCCTCAGAGAATCTAGTTTCCCGGTATGTAGTGAGGGAGGCCTTTGCATTTGAGATTAAATTCACTGCGATATCCAACTGCATCCACACACACACACACACAGGAATTAACTTATCTGAGACAGAATATTCACCTACAACAGTGATGTCCCTACCTGCTCCCCATTTCTCAAACCCCATTCTGCCTTGCCGTTTATACTCTGTGTGTGGCTGTGTTTTAGTGTGTATACCAGTTACATCTCAGAATTCTCTCCTATCAGTCACTGGTGGTGCCCAGACAGTGCTGGGCACCACCAGTGCAGAGCTTGCTCAGGAATGGCAGCAGGCAGGAGTGAGTGCATCTGCACGCACAGTGAGGCGAAGACTTTTGGAGGATGGCCTGGTGTCAAGAAGGGCAGCAAAGAAGCCAGTTCTCTCCAGGAAAAACATCAGGGACAGACTGATATTCTGCACAAGGTACAGGGATTGGACTGCTGAGGACTGGGGTAGATTATTTTCTCTGATGAATCCACTTTCCGATTGTTTGGGCCATCCGGAAAACACCTTGTTCGGAGAAGACAAGGTGAGCGCTACCATCAGTCCTGTGTCATGCCAACAGTTAAGCATCCTCAGACCATTCATGTGCGGGGTTGCTTCTCAGCCAAGGGAGTGGGCTCACTCACTCAGCCATGAATTAAGAATGGTACCAACACATCCTACGAGAGCAACATCTCCCAACCATCCAAGAACAGTTTGGTGACGAACAAATGCCTTTTCCAGCATGATGGAGCACCTTGCCAGTGGCTCGGGGAACAAAACATCGACATTTTGGGTCCATGGCCAGGAAACTCCCCAGACCTTAATCCCATTGAGAACTTGTGGTCGATCCTCAAGAGGCGGGTGGACAAACAAAAGCCCACAACTTCTGACAAACTCTTAATTGACAGCATGCCAGGGCGGATTGCAGAGGTCTTGAAAAAGAATGCTCAACACTGCAAATATTGCCTCTTTGCATAAACTGAATGCCATTGTCAATGAAAGCCTTTTGACACTTATGGAATACTTGTAATTATACTTCAGTGTTACCATAGTAACCACTGACATAAAGATCTAAGAACACTGAAGCAGCTAACTTTGTGGAGACCAATACTTGTGTCATTCTCAAAACTTTTGGCCACGACTGTATGTCTTCCCGGTCAGATACACTCAACACAGTCATTTAGGCCCATTCCCCACAGCAGACAATGGGGTACTTACCCTTTCCTCAACTATCTTCTGTGCTCCTCTGTCCTACTCTACTGTTCTGCTAAATATTTTATTTCATTCATTATTTTACCTCTCAGCATACCAGACCAGTTTTAATGTTAGTAAACTTGAGGAGCGAGAAGGCAGAGAGCACTATGAAAAGAAAACTTAGACATTAACTTTATTACGTTGAACTACAGCACTTAAGCCTGCAGTTAGAAACAAAGGTTACAATCCTATTGCAGTGTGAATAAGAGCGTTTAGAAAAGCAGAGCGATAGAGTTGTGTTTGTGTGTGTCAGAGGTGAAAAATGTACTAAATTGTCATACTTGAGTAAAAGTAAAGATAGCTTAATAGAAAATGACTCAAGTAAAAGTGAAAGTCACCCAGTAAAATACTACTTCAGTATACTACTAAAAGTATTTGGATTTAAAAGTACTTAAGTATCAACAGTAAATGGAACTGCAAAAATGTACTTAAGTAGTAAAAGTATAAACCATTTAAAATTCCTTATATTAAACAAATGAGACGGCACAATTTTTTTTTTGACAAATAGCCAGGGGCACACTCCAACATAATTTATAATTTACAAACGAAGCATGTGTGTTTAGTGAGTCCGCCAGATCAGAGGCAGTAGGGATGACCAGGGATGTTCTCTTGATAAGTGTGTGAATTCGACCATTTTCCTGTCAAAATGTAACGAGTACTTTTGGGTGTCAGGGAAAATGTATGGAGTAAATAGAGAAATGTAGTTAAAGTAAAAGTTGGCAAAAAAAAGTAGTCGTCGGCAATGTCCAACAAGCCCATTGTGTCTGTTGTCCTTAATTAGGGCCGTCCAGATACAGCTGGATGCGCTTACCTTTAATTAGCTACCAATCCCAGCCGCCCTTACTAAAATACACACACACACACACGCACATACATGCACACCACCCAGGCGTTAATTACCTGTAGGGGGTGATTATTAGGGATGATTTGGAATCAATTTGGTCCTCACCTATTACCTCTGTTTTGGTTCGTCCCAATGATTAGTGGACCTGTCAGGAAGATGGAATGTTACACATTTAGAGGGGGTTCCTGACTCCTCGTGTCAGAGCTAGTTATACTGTATGGAGCAAACCCATCTACAGGGAAAGGGAAAGGGGGTTTAGACCATAAACACAAAGCCATGGATTGTGTTCTGTTCCCCAATGACACAAGTGTAACATGCATTAAAAATGTAGTGGGTTTGTATATTTATCTTTGGGGGTTAATTCAGACCAGAAATACCAGGTCCTCCTGAGCCAACACTGACGGAGGCAGAGGTAAGCCAAGCAGATCTTACTGGTGTGTGTGTGTGCCTGCATCCATGTGCGCATGTGTGTATGTGTGTTAACTCACTCTGAAAGATGAATCACTGTTTCAATAGTCAGGCTGAAGAGTCTATAGAATCTCAATAAAAGCCTTAATTATAACGGTGAGTTGCTGCTGTTGTCTGTAGAAAACCCTATTAATTAAAGAGGAGACATACCTGTTGATTTCATTAAGGTTTCCTCTTCCAATGGCACCCTAATCCCTATATAGTGCACTATATAGATAATAGGTTGCCATTTGGGACACAATCTAACCTTTTTATGCCTGGAGTTCTCATATCTCTCTTCTTCTTCGACTCTGGATAATTAATATGTAGATCAAAATGAGAGCAAACAGAAAGGCGGTGGCATCTCATTAGCATATGCTAATTTACATCAAATATAATAATCATGGCCTGGCACTGAGTCACTGTGCGTGTGTGTGTGTGTGTGTGTGTGTGTGTGTGTGTGTCACAGCTGTGACATGGTGAGGGTGGACCCAGGTGCAGAGAAGAGACCAGATGAGGAATCACTGGTTCAGGATAAACATAATACTTTACTGAGAAACTTTAATCGAAGGATCACAGTAACACTGGAAAAACAACAAACACTAACTCTAGAAAACTCACTCAGGAGACAAACGCACACTGCAAACAATTCAAGCTTCTGCAAAGGACAACAGAAAACACACCTCTTTTAACAGGGAAATCATAATGAGGAAATAGGACACACCTGAGTGTTGTTATTGTCTCTAGGACGGTCTCTGCCGCCCTCTGGTGACAGGTGGAACCATGACAACAGCATTTATTCAACAAAATTAAATGTACAGTTGAAGTCAGAAGTTTACATACACCTTCACCAAATCCATTTAAACTCAGTTTTTCACAATTCCTGACATTTAATCCTAGATCAGTTAGGATCACCACTTTATTTTAAGAAAATGAAATGTCAGAATAATAGTAGAGAGTGATTTATTTTAGCTTTTATTTCTTTCATCACATTCCCAGTGGGTAAGAAGTTTACATACACTCAATTAGTATTTGGTAGCATTGCCTTTAAATTGTTTAAATTGGGTTGAACGTCATTGTCCATTTGGAAGACCCATTAGCGACCAAGCTTTAACTTCTAGACTGATGTCTTGAGATGTTGCTTCAATATATCCACATAATTTTCCTTCCTCATGATGCCATCTATTTTGAGAAGTGCACCAGTCCCTCCTGCAGCAAAGCACCCCCACAACATGATGATGCCACCCCCGTGCTTAACGGTTGGGATGGTGTTCTTCGGCTTGCAAGCCTCCCCCTTTTTCCTCCAAACATTACGATGGTCATTATGGCCAAACAATTATATTTTTGTTTCATCAGACCAGAGGACATTTCTCCAAAAAGTACAATCTTTGTCCCCATGTGCAGTTGCAAACCGTAGTCTGGCTTTTTTATGGCGGTTTTGGAGCAGTGTCTTCTTCCTTGCTGAGCGGCCTTTCAGGTTATGTCGATATAGGACTCGTTTTACTGTGGATATAGATACTTTTGTACCTGTTTCCTCCAGCATCTTCACAAGGTCCTTTGCTGTTGTTCTGATATTGATTTGCACTTTTGGCACCAAAGTACTTTCATCTCTAGGAGACAGAATGCGTCTCCTTCCTGAGCGGTATGACGGCTGCGTGGTCCCATGGTGTTTATACTTGCGTACTATTGTTTGTACAGATGAATGTGGTACTTTCAGGCATTTGGAAATTGCTCCCAAGGATGAACCAGACTTGTGGAGGTCTACAATTTCTTTTCTGAGGTCTTGGCTGATTTATTTGGATTTTCCCATGATGTCGAGCAAAGAGGCACTGTGTTTGAAGGTAGGCCTTGAAATACATCCACAGGTACACCTGCAATTGACTCAAATGATGTCAATTAGCCTATCAGAAGCTTCTAAAGCCATGACATAATTTTCTGGAATTTTCCAAGCTGTTTAAAGGCACAGTCAACTTAGTATATGTAAACTTCTGACCCACTGGAATTGTGGTATAGTGAATTATAAGTGAAATAATCTGTCTGTAAACAATTGTTGGAAGAATTACTTGTGTCATGCACAAAGTAGATGTCCTAACCGACTTGCCAAAACCATAGTTTGTTAACATGAAATCTGTGGAGTTGTTCAAAATGAGTTTTAATTACTTCAAACTAAGTGTATGTAAACTTCCGACTTCAGCTGTATATCGATATGCATATACTGATGTATCCTTACAGTGGCATCCCTTTTAAGTTTGTTTATCTGTTAAATGTCTCATAGAATGTCTCTTTCCTCCCACGTACCTGTTGGTTGTTTTCTCAAAACTATTGAAGACTGCTGGTGTGACCAACTGGTGAGACAGTGTTAGCCTGCTGAGCTAAAGTCAAGGCATTACCAAGGAATTACTCATCCACCCATCCTGTTACACTGGACCCATCTGTCTCCTGTTACTCTCCTGTTGTCTTTGAGCCACAAATAAACTAAATTATTTATTATGGACTAATAAATAAATAAATTATCTTTGTCTTGTGAATGTTGGTATTGTTGATATTTACAAACCAAATGCATGTCTTCTATATAATATGTGTTTGTACTGTTCTCTGCACGTTATGGTAAAAAACACAGAAAACGAATTTATTACAGAGAGAGAGAAAGGTCAGTGTATAAATATTTCATAATCTGATATTTTCAGACTGAGTTTTGCATAGCGGATGCTAACTCTGTAGGACATACAGAAGTGATAATGGAGTTCATGGATCCTCTTGTAACATTTCCCACCGGACTCTGGTTAAGATTAACAGTATAGTTATATGTTATTAGATATTTAGTTGAACAATTTTTTATATTTACATCTATAAATCATCTGTAGAAGGTTATCCAAATAAAGTGTTACCCCTGTGTGATCCCTCCACACCCTTCTCCTCCTCTCCAGTAATAACTAGGCTTAGAGTGGCTGAGCAACATTAGCAAGAGGAAATGCCTGTAACCATGGTGATTATTACTATAACACCACAGAGTTAGAAAAGCTGTAACCATGGTGATTATTACTATAACACCACAGAGTTAGAAAAGCTGTAACCATGGTGATTATTACTATAACACCAAAGAGTTAGAAAAGCTGTAACCATGGTGATTATTACTATAACACCACAGAGTGAGAACAGCTGTAACCATTGTGATTATTGCTATAACACCACAGAGTGAGAACAGCTGTAACCATGGTGATTATTACTATGACACCACAGAGTGAGAACAGCATTAACCATGGTGATTATTACTATAACACCACAGAGTGAGGACAGCTGTAACCATGTTGATTATTGCTATAACACCACAGAATGAGGACAGCTGTAACCATGGTGATTATTATGACACCACAGAATGAGAACAGCTGTAACCATTGTTATTATTGCTATAAAACCACAGAGTGAGAACAGCTGTAACCATGGGGATTATTACTATGACACCACAGAGTTAGAACAGCTGTAGCCATGGTGATTATTGCTATAACACCACAGAGTGAGAACAGCTGCATCACAGTTGTTTATTTTTTTATTTTTTTTTATGGATGGAGACAGTGAGTGAGAGTGAGAGACAGGAAAGTTGAGAATGAAGTTGAGAAAGAAAGGAGAGCAGAAAATATGAGAGTAGAGGAGTGTAGTGGAGAGGAGAAGAGAAGAGACAAGAAAAGGGGAAGAGATGGGAGAGGTGAGGCAATGAGAGGCGAGGAGATGAGAGGAGGGGAGAATGAGAGAAGGAGAGAATGAGAGAAGGAGAGAATGAGAGAAGGAGAGAATGAGAGAAGGAGAGAAGGGGATAAGGGGGAAGGATAGAATAAGAGAAGGAGAGAAGGAGAGAAGGAGGAAGGAGAGAAGGAGAGGAAAGAAGGAGGAAGGAGAGACGGAGAGAAGGAGGAAGGATAGAATGAGAGAAGGAGAGAAGGAGGAAGGAGAGGAGGAGAGGAGGAGAGAAGGAGAGAAGGAGAGGAGGAGAGGAGGAGAGAAGGAGAGAAGGAGAGAAGGAGAGGAAAGAAGGAGGAAGGAGAGACAGAGAGAAGGAGGGAAGGAGGAAGGAGAGAAGGAGAGAAGGAGGAAGGAGAGGAGGAAGGTGAGAAGGAGGAAGGAGAGAAGGAGAGGAAAGAAGGAGGAAGGATGGAAGGAGGAAGGAGAGAAGGAGAGAAGGAGAGAAGGATGGAAGGAGGAAGAAGAGAAGGAGGGAAGGAGGAAGGAGAGAAGGAGAGAAGGATGGAAGGAGGAAGAAGAGAAGGAGGGAAGGAGGAAGGAGAGAAGAAGAGAAGGAGGGAAGGAGTAAGGAGAGAAGGAGAGAAGGATGAAGGAGAGGAGGAAGGAGAGAAGGAGGGAAGGAGAGAAGGAGAGAAGGAGAGCAGGAGGAAGGAGGAAGGAGAGAAGGAGGAAGGAGAGAAGGAGAGGAGAGAAGGAGGAAGGAGAGAAGGAGGAAGGAGAGAAGGAGGAAGGAGAGAAGAAGGAATGAGAGAAGGAGAGAAGGAGGAAGGAGAGAAGACAAGAAGAGAAGAGACGAGACGAGAGTAGAGAGCTCTCATTAAGAATGGCTGTTTAGTGATACTGACATTAATCTGTCTTGTAGTTCACAAACGACTCTGCAGTGTAGTCTACATCATTAGGTGATTATAATTAGATAAGGTAAGACAATGATATGCTATGAGTCTGTTATTAGGCTAATGACTTGATCAATGGACGTCATTTACATGATCTGAGACAGGACTGCCTGTGTGAACTTGATTAACACATTTTACATTGTTAAAAAGACAGCAGGAAATGTATTTGTATTTATTATGGATCTCCATTAGTTCCTGCCAAGGCAGCAGCTACTCTTCCTGGGGTCCAGCAATATTAAGGCAGTTATAACATTTTAAAAACATTACAATACATTCACAACAGATTTTACAACACATTCAGTGTGTGCCCTCAGGCCCCTACTCTACTACCACATATCTATATGTACGTGTGAGTATAGTGCATATGTTATCGTGTGTATGCATGTGTCTGTGCCTATGTTTGTGTTGCTTCACAATCCCTGCTGTTCCATAAGGTGTATTTAAAATTCTACTGCTTGCATGAGTTACTTGATGTGGAAGTGGAATAGAGTTCCATGTAGTCATGGCTCTGTGTAGTAATGTGCGCCTCCCTTAGTCTGTTCTGGACTGTGAAGAGATGTCTGGTGGCATGTCTTGTGGGGTATGTATGGGTGTCCAAGCTGTGTGATGCATTAAACATGTCAATACCTCTCACAAATACAAGTAGTGATGAAGTCAATCTCTCCTCCACTTTGAGCCAGGAGAGATTGACATGCATGTTATTAATGTTAGCTCTCTGTGTACATCCAAGGGCCAGCGTTTTATTATGGACAGACTTCTCCCCATCTTAGCTACTGTTCTATCAATATGTTTTGATCATGACAGTTTACAATCCAGAGTTACTCCAAGCAGTTTAGTCTCCTCAACTTGCTCAATTTCCACATTATTTATTACAAGATTTAGTTGAGGTTTAGGGTTTAGTGAATTATTTGTCCCAAATACAATACTTTTAGTTTTTGAAATATTTAGTACTAACTTATTCCTTGCCACCCATTCTGAAACTAACTGCAGCTCTTTGTTAAGTGTTGCAGTCATTTCAGTCGCTGTAGTAGCTGACGTGTATAGAGTTGAGTCATCCTCATACATAGACACTCTTTACTCAAAGCCAGTGGCATGTCGTTAGTAAAGATTGAAAAATGTAAGGGGCCTAGACAGCTGCCCTGGGGAATTCCTGATTCTCCCTGGATTATGTTGGAGAGGCTTCCATTAAAGTACACCCTCTGTGTTCTGTTAGAGAGGTAACTCTTTATCCACAATTTAGCAGGAGGTGTAAAGCCATAACACATACGTTTTTCCAGCAGTAGACTATGATCGATAATGTCAAAAGCCGCCCTGAAGTCTAACAAAACAGCCCAACAATCTTTTTATCATCAGTTTCTCTCAGCCAATCATCAGTCATTTGTGTAAGTGCTGTGCTTGTTAAATGTCCTTCCCTATAAGCGTGCTGAAGTCTGTTGTTTACTGTAAAATAGCATTGTATCTGGTCAAACACAATTTCTTCCAAAAGTTTACTAAGGGTTGGTAACAGGCTGATTGGTTGGCTAGTTGAGCCAGTAAAAGGGGCTTTACTATTCTTAGGTAGCGGAATGACATTTTCTTCCCTCCAGGCCTGAGGGCACACACTTTCTAATAGGCTTAAAATGAAGATATTGCAAATAGGAGTGGCAATATCGTCCACTATTATCCACAGTAATTTTCCATCCAAGTTGTCAGACCACTTAACAATAATTTTGCAAATTCTCACCTGACATTCCTCTCTCCTTCCTATTACCATTCCTAAATTCTCCACTTACACTTTCCACCTCCTCTTCCACTCTCCACCTCCTCTTCCACTCTCCACCTCCTCTTTCCACCCTTTTATCTGCCCTGAGTCTCTCTTCCCTATTACCATCCTCCTTATCCTGCTTAAGGCTACTCATCTCCTCCCGTTCACCCTTCCTGACTCTTTAGCTCCGCTCTCCTTCCTTTCACCCTCCCAGAGTTCCTCCTCTCTTTTTATAGCAGAACCAAGGCTGTTCTAATTGACCCTCTCAACCCTCCGCAGCTCCACTCTCCTCGCCCGCGGCACTGAACCACCTACTGTGTGTCTGAAATATGACTGCATGGTTTAGAGAGAGAGAGAGAGAGAGAGAGAGAGAGAGAGAGAGAGAGAGAGTGTGACTGACCGTGGCAAGAGTAAGAACGGGAAGAGAACAGACCTAGACAGACCTCTCTAAATCATCATCACGTCCTTATTGAATCCTCCACTAATTGTTGGAAGGGTCTGCATTCAGGTCAGGAATAATTCTGGACGGCCGCAGCATTGAATTTCCACTGCTGTTCTCCCTACGGTCCCGTATCAGACATAACAGAGCTTTGAATCCAGAGTCCAGTCCTTTACAGATAATAATGAAGACCTTTGGGAAACATTAGCCTGCCCGGCCAAAACTAAATGTTGAAATGAAGTGACTTCTTTTTGTCCTTTTTAAATATATATATATATTTTTATTTTTATTTTGAGTGTCTTCGTTTCAGAATGTTCTTGAACTTGGGATTTCACTGGAAGTTATTGTCATATATGGCAGAGCACCCAGCTAATAAAGTGAGATAGCACACCTGTTACCTCCACAGTGATGAAGACCACTATGCAATCAGAACCCTTCCTCCATCTGTCTCTCTCTCTCAATTCAATTAAAGGGCTTTACTGGCATGGGAAACATATGTTAACATCGCCAAAGCAAGTGAAGTATGGGTTGTATTTACAATGGTGTTTGTTCTTCACTGGTTGCCCTCTTCTCTTGAGAGCCAGGTCTGCCTATGCAAACCTTTCTCAATAGCAAGGCTATGTATATAGTCAAAGCTCCTTAATTTTGGGTAAGTCTCTGTTTAGGGCCAAATATTCTCTCTCTCTCTCTCTCTCTCTCTCTCTCTCTCTCTCTCTCTCTCTCTCTCTCTCTCTCTCTCTCTCTCTCTCTCTCTCTCTCTCTCTCTCTCTCAATTCAATTTTCTATTTTCTATTTCAATTTATCTCTCTCTCTCCCTCCTCTCTCTCTCTCTCTCCATCCTTCTTTCTACCCCTATCCCTCCCTCTCCCGCTGCTCCTGTCTCACTCTCATTCCCCCTCTCCCTGTCTCCCTCTCTCTCCCCCTATCCCTCTCCCTCTCTCTCATCCTGTCTCTCCGGACACCTCTGGTCCTGTTAGCCATAGTTCAGTGGTGGCAGGACAGACCCAGATCTCAGACCAAGAACTCAGACCCAGAGCTGCTTCAGAGGAAGACCATTAACTCTAATTAGATAAGATGTGAATGAATCATAACTAGGAAGAAAACCTGACGTTTTAATCTGCTCTTTCTCCCACCGTGCACCTGGGATGAATCTGAATCTGTACTAGACTGTTGGATAGAATTTAATAGAATAGAAAAGAATAGAATAGACAGTAATGCTGCTGTAATTAATCCAGTAACATGTGGGTATGTATAGTATGTGCCCTGCACTGCACCACCAGATGACAAATAAATGACACAGAGTTTTAACTATTCATGAACTGTCCTCTGGGTCTGAATAATTAGTTGCCTTGAGACTCCCAGCCAGTAAAACGGTGTTGCCAGAGATCAGCCTCACATACCTAGATTCAAGATTTTAGTTGTATTAGTCGTATGTATGGGATACACATGGTATACACCGTCCAACAAAACGCTGACTTGCACGTTCCTTCTGGACAACAATAAGAAATATGAAAAGATAAGAAGATAAAGTAAATGGATAGAATAGAATAAACATTTTAGCATCAGTATAATACAGGAAGGCACAATTACACTTGTTTTGGGGAAGGAGAGATTGGCGTGAAAGTGTTTAAATTGTGCAGTATTTAGCAATCACATTAAGAGTCTGGAAGCAGCAGTTGTGATGTGTGTGTAGCCTGAATGTTTATGTGTGTGTATGTCTGAGTGCATGTGTGCTAAGGTGCAGAGAGTCAGAGCAGGTGGTCAGTCCAGTTCAAGTGTTCAGCAGTATGATGGCTTATAGATAGAAACTGTCTCTGAGCCTGTTGGTATCAGACCTCATGATCCGATACCGTCTGCCAAATGGTAAGGGAGTGAACAGCTCGTGGCTGGAGTGTGTGGGGTCCTTGATGATGCTGTGGACCTTCCTCGGGCACTGTTTTGAGTGCATGTCCTGGATTTGTGGGAGCACCGTCCCAGTGATTTACTGGGCCATCTTCCCCACCCGCTGCAGGGCCTTAGGGTCGTGGACCGAGCAATTCCTGTACCAGGCCGTGATGCAACCGGGAAGGACGCTCGATGGTGCATCCTGATCGGTTGGAGAGGACCTGGGGTAACATTACACATTTCTTCAGCTGCCTTAGGAAGTAGAGAAATAGAGATAAAGTTGTGCCCTCTTGACAAGAGAGGAGAGGAGAGGAGAGGAGAGGAGAGGAGAGGAGAGGAGAGGAGAGGAGAGGAGAGGAGAGGAGAGGAGAGGAGAGGAGAGGAGAGGAGAGGAGAGGAGAGGAGAGGAGAGGAGAGGAGAGGAGAGGAGAGGAGAGAGGCTGTTAGCTCTTGCTTTGTGTTGAGATTCTATTATCTCTTACTTACTGGGCGTTGTGTAGAGATTCTATTATCTCTTACTTAATGGGCGTTGTGTAGATATTCTATTATCTCTTACTTACTGGGCGTTGTGTAGAGATTCTATTATCTCTTACTTACTGAGTGTTGTGTAGAGATTCTATTAACTCTTACTTAATGGGCGTTGTGTAGATATTCTATTATCTCTTACTTACTGGGCGTTGTGTAGAGATTCTATTATCTCTTACTTACTGAGTGTTGTGTAGAGATTCTATTAACTCTTACTTAATGGGCGTTGTGTAGAGATTCTATTATCTCTTACTTACTGAGTGTTGTGTAGAGATTCTATTAACTCTTACTTACTGAGTGTTGTGTAGAGATTCTATTATCTCTTACTTACTGAGTGTTGTGTAGAGATTCTATTAACTCTTACTTACTGGGCGTTGTGTAGAGATTCTATTATCTCTTACTTACTGAGTGTTGTGTAGAGATTCTATTAACTCTTACTTACTGAGTGTTGTGTAGAGATTCTATTATCTCTTACTTACTGAGTGTTGTGTAGAGATTCTATTAACTCTTACTTAATGGGCGTTGTGTAGATATTCTATTATCTCTTACTTACTGGGTGTTGTGTAGAGATTCTATTATCTCTTACTTACTGAGTGTTGTGTAGATATTCTATTAACTCTTACTTAATGGGCGTTGTGTAGAGATTCTATTATCTCGTACTTACTGAGTGTTGTGTAGAGATTCTATTAACTCTTACTTACTGAGTGTTGTGTAGAGATTCTATTATCTCTTACTTACTGAGTGTTGTGTAGAGATTCTATTAACTCTTACTTACTGGGCGTTGTGTAGAGATTCTATTATCTCTTACTTACTGAGTGTTGTGTAGAGATTCTATTAACTCTTACTTACTGAGTGTTGTGTAGAGATTCTATTATCTCTTACTTACTGAGTGTTGTGTAGAGATTCTATTAACTCTTACTTACTGAGTGTTGTGTAGAGATTCTATTAACTCTTACTTACTGAGTGCTGTGTAGAGATTCTATTAACTCTTACTTACTGGGCGTTGTGTAGAGATTCTATTATCTCTTACTTACTGAGTGTTGTGTAGAGATTATATTATCTCTTACTTACTGAGTGTTGTGTAGAGATTCTATTAACTCTTACTTACTGAGTGTTGTGTAGAGATTCTATTATCTCTTACTTACTGAGTGTTGTGTAGAGATTCTATTAACTCTTACTTACTGGGCGTTGTGTAGAGATTCTATTATCTCTTACTTACTGAGTGTTGTGTAGAGATTCTATTACCTCTTACTTACTGAGCGTTGTGTAGAGATTCTATTAGCTCTTCTATAAAGTGTAATTGTTGGGGTGCCAGCATCTCTCTCTGGGGAGCAGTGGAGTGTGGTAATCTACCACACCATCTCATTACACTGTAAACCCACGGCAGCTGCTCACATTAGACTTTTATTACATGGTGGCACTCATAGCTGTTCTGGCTCAAAACACTACAGGATGGCTTTTATTACATGGTGGCACACACAGGTGTTCTGGCTCAAAACACTGCAGGATGGCTTTATTACATGGTGGCGCTCACAGGTGTTCTGGCTCAAAACACTACAGGATGGCTTTATTACATGGTGGCGCTCACAAGTGTTCTGGCTCAAAACACTGCAGGATGGCTTTATTACATGGTGGCGCTCACAGCTGTTCTGGCTCAAAACACTACAGGATGGCTTTATTACATGGTGGCGCTCACAAGTGTTCTGGCTCAAAACACTGCAGGATGGCTTTATTACATGGTGGCGCTCACAGCTGTTCTGGCTCAAAACACTACAGGATGGCTTTATTACATGGTGGCGCTCACAGCTGTTCTGGCTCAAAACACTACAGGATGGCTTTATTACATGGTGGCGCTCACAAGTGTTCTGGCTCAAAACACTGCAGGATGGCTTTATTACACAGTGGCACTCACAGCTGTTCTGGCTCAAAACACTACAGGATGGCTTTATTACATGGTGGCGCTCACAAGTGTTCTGGCTCAAAACACTGCAGGATGGCTTTATTACACAGTGGCACTCACAGCTGTTCTGGCTCAAAACACTACAGGATGGCTTTATTACATGGTGGCGCTCACAAGTGTTCTGGCTCAAAACACTGCAGGATGGCTTTATTACACAGTGGCGCTCACAGCTGTTCTGGCTCAAAACACTACAGGATGGCTTTATTACATGGTGGCGCTCACAAGTGTTCTGGCTCAAAACACTACAGGATGGCTTTATTACACAGTGGCGCTCACAGCTGTTCTGGCTCAAAACACTACAGGATGGCTTTATTACACAGTGGCGCTCACAGCTGTTCTGGCTCAAAACACTACAGGATGGCTGGGAGTGGAACAAAGAAGGACAGACACACAGACAGACAGGCAATATTTATCCCAAAGGGCACTCTATTCCCTTTTTAGTGCACTACTTTTGACCTGGGAACATGTGACTCTGGTCAAAAGTAGTGCACTATGTGGGGAATAGGGTGCCATTTGGAATGGGGACTTAGACACAGCATAACTAGGCTGTTTTTAGACAGATCCACACAGCAAGTGTCTCCCATTATAACTAGGCTGTTTTTAGACAGATCCACACAGCAAGTGTTTCGGAGGACACATGGCTCTCGACCTTCGCCTCTCTCAACCTTCCCCTCAGCGATAGGACAAGACTGTAACTACCAATTGGATGTCACAAAATTGGGGAGAAAAAGTAATCAGTGTCTCAGATTGTGTGCTTGTTTGTGTGATTGTGTGTGCATGTGCATAGTGTGTGTCATGGCTGTGTGTGTTTAGCGTACGAGAGGACACTGGAACAGCAGATCCTATGTGGGAGTGAGATGAGCCACAGCTGGAGTTAATTAAACCCTCCACTCTCTCTATTGAAGAACTAGGCTGGACCAAGCAGGGCTGGTAACCCCCCATTCCATCCCCCAGGAAGGGCTGCTCTGAGTGGGGACAGCCACCCAGGAACCTCCCATGACAGACTGTTCCTGGTTCTCTCCTCCCAGGCAGAAACATACCTGTACCTCACCAACACATTGTTCATGTGCTGACAACGATTTAATGTAACAATGTTTTTCCCACTGTGGGTTTTTCATGGTTTTCCTTATCTGGGAAAGCGAGACAAACACCAACAGAATGTGTAGGTGTTCCATCCAGAGTCTAGACGTTGTGTAGGTTTTCCATTCTAGAGTCTAGACAGTGTGTAGGTGTCAGGCTCTGGCCATAGAGAAGCCTATTTGCTTCTCTATGTAGCTATGGTCAGAGTCTGACAGTGTCTTTCTTTTCTGTTTCTATGTGGGTTTTGGGTGGATCCCTAATTAGAGGCAGCTGCACCGCATTGTCTCTAATTAGGGAACTTATATATGTTAGTCTGTCATTCACTCTGGTGTGGGTCGTTGTCAAGGTATATGTCGCATTCACGGTGAATGTAAGTGTGCCTTTTTTACGTCCGTTCATTTCGTGTGTTTTGGTGAACGAGACGTTTAGTCGATTTGTGTTTTTTGTTTCTGTAGTTCGTGTTTTGTGGTTATTATACAGAGTATAATTACATTAAAATGTCGAACTACTATCCCTGCGCTGCGTCTTGGTCTGTCTCTGCACCCGAACGTGACAGTAGGTGTTCCATTCTGAAGTCTAGATGGTGTGTAGGTGTTCCATTCTAGAGTCTAGACGGTGTGTAGGTGTTCCATTCTAGAGTCTAGATGGTGTGTAGGTGTTCCATTCTTGAGTCTAGACGGTGTGTAGGTGTTCCATTCTAGAGTCTAGATGGTGTGTAGGTGTTCCATTCTGAAGTCTAGACGGTGTGTAGGTGTTCCATTCTAGAGTCTAGATGGTGTGTAGGTGTTCCATTCTGAAGTCTAGACGGTGTGTAGGTGTTCCATTCTAGAGTCTAGATGGTGTGTAGGTGTTCCATTCTAGAGTCTAGATGGTGTGTAGGCGTTCCATTCTGAAGTCTAGACGGTGTGTAGGTGTTCCATTCTAGAGTCTAGATGGTGTGTAGGTGTTCCATTCTGAAGTCTAGACGGTGTGTAGGTGTTCCATTCTAGAGTCTAGATGGTGTGTAGGTGTTCCATTCTAGGGTCTAGATCAGGTCTGGGCAAAGGCTGGCCCAGGGGCCATATGCGGCCCGCTACCTGATTCAATATGGCCCACGGAATCATGCTCAGATCACATAAAGAATTTGTGATAGTAAAGTATTGAAAAACGTATTTGTTATTCAAATTAAAAACCCAATAAAAACCTGCCTTTGTGTAATGATTTAACTCCCACCGCTTGTGGGACATTTATTTTGAAGGCACGTATAAATAACAACTGCACGAGGACAGCTAGAAATTGCGAAAAAAAAAAAAAAAAAGATTTCAAAGAAAAGGAAAGTAGACAATGAATGAAGGGTGTTCCAGCAAGAGTGGACATATAAATATTTATTTATTGAGGTATCAGGGAAAGCTGTGTGCTTAGTGTGCAGAGAGCATCATTGTCTTGAAAGAATACAACTTGTCCTGACACTTCCAGATGAGGCATGCAGAGAAATATTGGAATATGTCTTCTGAGCAGAGGGCAAGTGCATCGAAAGAGTTGCTTTCTCTGTTGCAAAAGCAACAAGGACTTTTCACAAAACTGGGCTCAGCAAATTATGGAATTGCGAGAGCTAGCTATGGACTTGCCTAGTTTTTTTTTTACTGTCCCACAAAATTGCTAAAAATAACAAGCCATTCGCTGAGGGCGAATTCATTAAATAATGTTTAATTGACTCTGCAGCAATACTTTGCCCCGGAAAGAAAGCTGTTTGAAAATGTTTCCCTGTCAAGACGAAAGTAACACGGCGTGTTGAGGACATTGCAGAGAGCTATGTTGTGGATACAGTCACAAAAGTGGTAAACTTCGTTAGAGCAAAATCTTTAAACCACATGCAGATCTCCCCTACCACACAAATGTGAGATGGCTGAGTTTGGGGAAGGTGCTTAAAAGGGTGTGGGACCTGAAATCGGGGATTGCTGAGTTTTTGCTAATTAAAGGAAAATATGTGGATTTCCCTCAACTGCAAGATAAAGAATGGTTGGCTGATTTTACTTTCACCGTGGACATAATAGTCCTCATAAATTACCTGAATTCCAAACTACAAGGGAAGGGCCTTTTTGCATATCAGATCTACAGCCTTGTCAAAGACTTCATGGGAAAATGACTCCTCCTGACCCGCCAAGTAGAAGCCAACAATCTCACCAACCTTCCAACACTTCTAGTCTGTTCCCTATCAGATGACCAGCGGGAGAAGTATACATCGCTGCTGCGCGCTTTGAGCGGTGAGTTCTTGTCGTTTTGAGGATTTCAAAGTGTTGGAAAATGACATGCTGTTGGTTTCCTCTCCTTTCACCTTCAATGTGGATAACGCTCCCACTGACCTGCAACTTGAGCTTATTGATCATCAGTCTGATGCAGTGACTGGAGAACTATTCAAAACAATGTCACTGACGAGGTTCTATGCATCTCTCGATGAACAAAACTTTCCAAAGATCAGGAGTCATGCTCAGAAGATGTTTGTACTGTTTGGGTCAACCTACAGTTGAAGTCGGAAGTTTACATACATTTTAGCCAAATACATTTAAACTCAGTTTTTCACAATTCCTGACATTTAATCCCAGTAAAAATTCCCTGTTTTAGGTCAGTTAGGATCACCACTATATTTTAAGAATGTGAAATGTCAGAATAATAGTAGAGAGAATAATTTATTTCAGATTTTATTTATTTCATCACATTCCCATTGGGTCAGAAGTTTAAATACACTCAATTAGTATTTGGTAGCATTGCCTTTAAATTGTTTAACTTGGGTCAAACGAAAAAGTACGATCTCTGTCCCCATGTGCAGTTGCAAACCGTAGTCTGGCTTTTTTATGGCGGTTTTGGAGCAGTGGCTTCTTCCTTTCAGGTTATCTCGATATAGGACTCGTTTTACTGTGGATATAGATACTTTTGTACCTGTTTCCTCCAGCATCTTTACAAGGTCCATTGCTGTTGTTCTGGGATTGATTTGCACTTTTCGCACCAAAGTACGTTAATCTCTAGGAGACAGAATGCGTCTCCTTCCTGAGCGGTATGACGGCTGTGTGGTCCCATGGTGTTTATACTTGCGTACTATTGTTTGTACAGATGAACGTGGTACCTTCAGGCGTTTGGAAATTGCGCCCAAGGATGAACCAGACTTGCGCCCAAGGATGAACCAGACATGATGTCGAGCAAAGAGGCACTGAGTTTGATGGTAGGCCTTGAAATACATCCACAGGTACACCTCCAATTGACTCAAATTATGTCAATTAGCCTATCAGAAGCTTCTAAAGCCGTGACATAATTTTATGGAATTTTCCAAGCTGTTTAAAGGCACAGTTAACTTAGTGTATGTAAACTTCTGACCCACTGGAATTGTGATACAGTGAATTATAAGTGAAATAATCTCTCTGTAAACAATTGTTGGAAGAACGATTTGTGTCATGCACAAAGTAGATGTCCTAACCGACTTGCCAAAACTATAGTTTGTTAACATGAAATGTTGTGCATACCCGTTAACAAGAGTTCTGTCCGTGGTGCTGAATGCACAGTGTACTTTTCCCTCCGTGTAGTTCATTGCATGTTTAATAATGAAAATACCTACCAAAAAGAGAACATGGATGTGGTTTATTTCTGTGCATGTTTAAAAAGTAAAATAAGTAGCATATCTGGATGTGATTTACAGTAGATATATCTGTCAACACAGTCATACACATGATGTATAATCCTGTAATATGATTCTGGCCCGCGATGGCAAATATATATTCTAATGTGGCCCTCCATGGAAAAGAATTGCCCAGGCCTGGTCTAGATGGTGTGTAGGTGTTCCATCCAGAGTATAGACAGTCAGGATGGAGCTCTGGCTGGGCCACTCAAGGACATTCAGAGACTTGTCCCGAAGCCACTCCTGTGTTGACTTGGCTGTGTGCTTAGGGTTGTTGTCCTGTTGGAAGGTGAACCTTTGCCCCAGTCTGAGGTCCTGAGTGCTCTGGAGTAGGTTTTTATAAAGGATCTCTCTATACTTCCAGCCACTAAAAAACATCCCCACAGCATGATGCTGCCACCACCATGCTTCAATATGCAGAAATGTTTTGGTACCCTTCCCCAGATCTGTGCCTCAACACAATATTGTCTGGGAGCTCTACAGACAAGACCTTCACTTTCATGGCTTGGTTTTAGCTCTGACATGCGCTGTTAACTGTGGGACCTTATATAGGCAGGTGTGTGCCTTTCAAATCATGTCCAATCAATGGAATTTACCACAGGTGGACTCTAATCAAGTTGTAGAAACATCTCAAGAATGATCAATGGAAACAGGATCCACCTGAGCTCAATTTCGAGTCTCATGGCAACGGGTCTGAATACTTATATAAATAAGGTATTTCTGTTTTTGTCTTTAATAAAATAACAACATTTTGGCTTTGTCATTATGGGGTATTGTATGTAGATTAATGAGGAAAAACATTTATTTAATACATTTTAGAATAAGGCTGTAACGTAACAAAATGTGGAAATACTTTCTAAAGCTAGGCTTTAGCTCAGTGGG
>CM042384.1:27073650-27098650 GCA_023634145.1 Thymallus thymallus
TCATATCTGCTACAAAGGCTGTTTAAACCTAGTTCACTGTAGCTAGTTCATATCTGCTACAAAGGCTGTTTAAACCTATTGGAGGCCTGCATCCCAAATGGCACCCTATTGCCTAGTAAACCACTTCCGATCAGAGCCCAAAGTGCATCAGTCAAAAATAGTGCTTTAAATAGGGTGTTATTTGGGACACAACTATGGTTACTCCGACCCAGTGGCGGATTTAGGTATGGGCGGCATCTTGCCGGGGGCGGTACGGGGCGCCCGCACAAAATAATTCGGAATGGTGACATTTGCGCAATCGGTTTTCTATCGCTCATTTGCACTTCACGTCAATGATATCATGTCACCGTGTGGGACTGTGGGTCAATGAACCTTGTCGGAGCGGGCGCCCTGGTTCTAGTTTGTGAGATAGGCAGGCTACTGCCTGGGAAGGTCTCCCAGGAATACGAGATGGGGAGTGGGGCGGGGGTAGGTTGACCTCAGGTCTCCCCACTGGAAGCCCGAGGTAGGGATTCTATCAGATAGCGGACCTCTAACTTTGTAAAGTACTAACGCAATTAATAAAATCAGTCACACTACGAAATGCTACCAAATTTACCACAATTCATTCATAATACTGTGAATATATAGTTTCACAGACATATTGTTCCAGTTTTTTTCTGGTTTGTGTGAAATCATTAAGAATAATATAAAACCAGTCTGCAAACCACCAAGGTGAATTGGTTTAGTCTTGACTCTTGGTTGACAGTGTTGGGGGATGGGTAATGTATTGATGCTCGAGTGACAAATCAACACAAATGGATAAGAAAAGGTCTAAGCCATCAGGTGCCCAGAAGATAAAGGTATGCAGCGATGTCATCTCTTTATGAGTATAATATTATGCATGTAATTAAATAGGCTAGTATAACACTGATGTGTGTTAGCCTATGTTGCTATGTTGCTTGCTATGCTATTACACATAGGGTGACTATATTCTGTTTTCTGTCCAACTAGCTTACATAACATTGGATATAATTTCACACAGTTTCATTGAGGTGAGGTTAATTAAGGTTTTCTGTGATTGTGTTGACTAGGTCCTGAGCTCAGTAACTTAAAAGACGTCTATATTATGCTGATATTTTGTATCTTTTGTGATATATTGAGTCTTTTGGGGTGTCTTATGCCTAGAATTAGCCAAGGTGGTTGTATGCTTCATTTGGTTCCTATTCTAAAAGTTAGAAAAAAAGTCAGATAAATTGAGTATAATGACATTGACAAATGTATTTAGGGTGTCAGACTTATATACTGTATTTCAATGCAAATTCAGGGGCACTTCTATTTTGGAGCAACCTCTGGAACTGGCCAGGATGAGGAGACATCCACCTCCTCAGCCACACTGGCCTCTTCAGAATTTATCTCGGAGCCTCAGGATGAGGAGACATCCACCTCCTCAGCCACACTGGCCTCTTCAGAATTTATCTCGGAGCCTCAGGATGAGGAGACATCCACCTCCTCAGCCACACAGGTGTCTTCACAAATGTTGTCTGAGCCTGAGGATGAGGATGAAGACCCATTTGCTTCCACCTGTGTGTGTGTACAGTATGTAGGTACACAGCACATGTGTTCATGTCTGCATCCCTGCATAACATAAACAAAATAATGAATTTCCCTTTTACAAAGTTTTAAGTTTCCATATTGTAGGTAACAATGATGATGTTATTATTACTGGGTTTGTATGTGGGATGTTCCACCGCTATAAATGCTGTGAATAACGTGTGTAAACTAATGCCCATGTGCTCTCCATTAGAAATGCCTGTAGCAGCATCCCCACCAAATCCTGCTGCTGAGGATGAACCACTGTCTACAGACCCTGCTGACTGGCCTTCAGTTCTGACTGACAGAATTCGTACACAACTAGTTTGCAGAGAACAAAGTGAGGGACCACCTAACTTTGTTTTACAAAGGAATGAAAGTGATGGATGAAGTTGCCACTACCAGTATTTCAGGAAGACCTTGGTGAGTGGTGAAAAAATCCCTAGAAGTTGGTTGGTGTATTCTGAAAGAAACAACAGTCTCTTCTGCTTCTGCTGCAAACTCTTTTCTAAGAAGACAATTAATTTAGCAAACTCAGGACTGACAAACTGGACACATGCAAGTTCTTTGCTGACTTCACATGGACCTGGTAGTAGCTGATTCTGCTAAAAGTTATGTCGATGCCACAGGTTACTTTGGCATCTTACACAAACTGTACACCTTGTTCTCAGCCTCCACACAGCGATGGGCCATCCTGAAAAAACATGTGGACATCGCTTTGAAGATGTGGACTGAGACAAGGTGGGGGATTAAAGTTACGAGTGTCGAGCCACTGAGGTATCAGGCAGCAGAGGTGAGAGAGGCACTGATTGAGGTGAGGGATCAAATCCGAAGACCCTGTGATAAAGATTGAGGCCCAGTCCTTGTCAGGGGAGGTGGGATCATACCGCTTCAGCATCTGTACAGTGGTGTGGTATGACATCTTGAGCCAGATCCAACATGTGAGCAAGCTGATGCAGTCTCCCAGTATGCATGTGAATGTTGCAGTCAGTCTTCTCAGAAAGACAGAGAGAGGTCTCAGCAACTACAGGGCAACAGGCTTTATGACGGCACAAACGTCAGCCAAGGATATTTGCGAGGGTACGAATGTCGAGGCCGCTCTACAACAAAAAGGCTGAGGTCCACAAAGCGGCACTTTTCATACGAATCATTTGATGAGCCTTTGAGTGATGCCCTGAAGAAGCTGGAGGTGTGAGGCCCTTAGTATGATACTGCACTATAAAGAACACTCAGACTTGGCTGGCAGAGAGCTTGCACAGGAACTGAAGAACTTGCCATTGAAGATCATGACCCTGCTTCAGCACTGAGGGGGGGGGGGGTCGCCCAGGGCGACATACAAGCTAGAACCGCCACTGATTCGACCCCCTGATCCATTTAAACCAATTAAGTCCCTGGACATGGTTTGTCTCACCCCAGACGCTGCTTACTGCAGTGTTAGGAATGACGTGGTTTGTCTCACCCCAGGAGCTGCTTACTGCAGTGTTAGGAATGACGTGGTTTGTCTTACCCCAGACGCTGCTTACTGCAGTGTTAGGAATGACGTGGTTTGTCTCACCCCAGAGGCTGCTTACTGCAGTGTTAGGAATGACGTGGTTTGTCTCACCCCAGAGGCTGCTTACTGCAGTGTTAGGAATGACGTGGTTTGTCTCACCCCAGACGCTGCTTACTGCAGTGTTAGGAATTACATGGTTTGTCTCACCCCAGAGGCTGCTTACTGCAGTGTTAGGAATGTAGGAGGAATACTATATTAATGTACTGATGTATCTTCTATGCTGGGTGTGAGACTTACTGAGGTGTAATACGAGCTCTGGGCATGTGTGGGGATGTGTGTATGTGTATCTGTATATGTGTGTGTGTATATGTGTGTGTGTTATAGAGCTCAGGGGAGCTGGGCTGGTCATATCTTAAGATTTGTGTGTGTTCAGTATTATGTACTGAGAGAGTGTTATAGTGGTTAATACCTAACAGCTTTTTTGTAGCAGGACCACTAGTGGAAAAAAATTTGGACAAGTGTATTTGTCCAAAATAGTACCCTATTCCAAACACAGAGCACTATGGGACCTGGAGAAAAGTAGTGCCCTATATAGGCAATAGGGTGTCATTTGGGACGTAGGCAGTATCTGGGGACTCGCCAAAACATTGTTTTTAGTTCTGATGTGAAAATGTGAGCCCCCTCATGTGTACAGTTCAAAGGTGTACCATGATTTGGTCTAATTATGTTGCTGTTCTGGGGCTCTGTGGGATCTGTTTGTGTTTGTGAACAAAGCCCCAGGACCAGCTTGCTTAGGGGACTCTTCTCCAGTTTAATCTCTATGTAGGTGATGTTTTTTTTATTGAAGGTTTGGGAATCACTTCCTTTTAGGTGGTTGTAGAATTGAACGGCTCTATTCTGGATTTTGATAATTAGTGGGTATCGGCCTAATTCTGCTCTGCATACATTATTTGGTGTTTTACGTTGTACACAGAGGATATTTTTGCAGATTTCTGCATGCAGAGTCTCATTTTGGTGTTTGTCCCATTTTGTGAATTATTGGTTCTCTCTCTCTCTCTCTCTCTCTCTCTCTCTCTCTCTCTCTCTCTCTCTCTCTCTCTCTCTCTCTCCCGGTCTCTCGCTGTATAAGAAGACTGAGACAGAGACACCATTCACACATGTACTGGAGCTGGTTTTATAACCAGAGTAAGGCTGTAAGGGTATGACTGGAGTTGGTTTTATAACCAGAGTAAGGCTGTAAGGGTATGACTGGAGTTGGCTTTATAACCAGAGTAAGGCTGTAAGGGTATGACTGGAGTTGGTTTTATAACCAGAGTAAGGCTGTAAGGGTATGACTGGAGTTGGCTTTATAACCAGAGTAAGGCTGTAAGGGTATGACTGGAGTTGGTTTTATAACCAGAGTAAGGCTGTAAGGGTATGACTGGAGTTGGTTTTATAACCAGAGTAAGGCTGTAAGGGTATGACTGGAGTTGGTTTTATAACCAGAGTAAGGCTGTAAGGGTATGACTGGAGTTGGTTTTATAACCAGAGTAAGGCTGTAAGGGTATGACTGGAGTTGGTTTTATAACCAGAGTAAGGCTGTAAGGGTATCACTGGAGTTGGTTTTATAAGGGTATAACTATAGAAGTACACGCACATAGCCTTAGTGCTTCTCCAAGGTTCTTCAACTCAATAACTCTACAGACAAGGGGAACTTAAATGTTGCTTTTGCATAATTACCAAAGTGAAGACCGAAATGAATTCTTACCAAATTCTTACTAACTGCCATTAGTCATGTATGAAGAAAAGCAATAACAGCCAATTTCACTGTCTCAGATACAGTAGTCTTTATGCAATAAACTCAGAATGACTAAGCAATGCTGTGTGTGTGTGTGTGTGTGTTGTGTGTGTGTGTGTGTGTGTGTGTGTGTGTGTGTGTGTGTGTGTGTGTGTGTGTGTGTGTGTGTGTGTGTGTGTGTGTGTGTGTGTGTGTGTGTGTGTGTGTGTGTGTGTGTGTGTGTGTGTGTGTCTCTATATCTCATTATGTTATGAAGAAGAAGGAGAAAATAGATGCGTTTACTCCAAAATTACACCCTATTCCCCAGATAGTGCACTACTTTTGACACTGGTGTACTTTGTGGGGAATAGGTTGCCATTTAGGACGCAGACAGACAGTCACACAGTAAATACATCCATTTGTCAGTTTTAGTTTTGAGTTGTTTTCTCGTTAAGCCGAACAAAATGAGGAAAACTAAAACACACCATGAAACTCTTTGTTTGCATCCTCATTTATTCACAATCACTAATGAATGTAAGATGATATGAGGAGAGGAGGAGGAGGAGGAGAGGAGGAGAGGAGGAGGAGAGGAGGAGAGGAGGAGTAGAGGAGGAGAGGAGGAGGAGGAGAGGAGGAGGAGGAGGAGAGGAGGAGAGGAGGAGGAGTAGAGGAGGAGAGGAGGAGGAGGAGAGGAGGAGGAGAGGAGGAGAGGAGGAGAGGAGGAGAGGAGAGGAGGAGAGGAGGAGGAGAGGAGGAGGAGAGGAGGAGAGGAGGAGGAGAGGAGGAGAGGAGGAGAGGAGGAGAGGAGGAGAGGAGAGGAGGAGAGGAGGAGGAGGAGGAGGAGAGGAGGAGGAGAGGAGGAGAGGAGGAGGAGGAGGAGGAGAGGAGGAGGAGGATGAGAGGAAGAGGAGAGGAGGAGGAGGAGGAGAGGAGGAGAGGAGGAGGAGGAGGAGGAGGAGGAGGAGGAGGAGAGGAGGAGGAGGAGGAGGAGCATAGGAGGAGGAGGAGAGGAGGAGGAGGAGAGGAGGAGGAGAGGAGGAGGAGGAGGAGGAGGAGGAGGAGGAGGAGGAGGAGAGGAGGAGGAGGAGGAGGAGGAGGAGGAGGAGGAGGAGGAGGAGGAGGAGGAGAGGAGGAGGAGAGGAGGAGAGGAGGAGGAGGAGGAGAGGAGGGGGAGGAGGAGGAGGAGGAGGAGGAGGAGGAGGAGGAGGAGGAGGAGGAGGAGGAGGAGGAGGAGAGGAGGAGGAGGAGGAGAGGAGGAGGAGGAAGGAGGAGGAGGAGGAGGAGGAGGAGGAGGAGGAGGAGGAGGAAGAGAGGAGGAGGAGGAGGAGGAGGAGGAGGAGGAGGAGGAGGAGGAGGAGGAGGAGGAGGAGGAGGAGGAGGAGGAGGAGGAGAGGAGGAGAGGAGGAGGAGGAGGAGCATAGGAGGAGGAGGAGAGGAGGAGGAGGAGGAGGAGAGGAGGAGGAGAGGAGGAGGAGGAGGAGGAGCGGAGGAGGAGAGGAGGAGGAGGAGAGGAGGAGGAGGAGGAGTAGAGGAGAGGAGGAGGAGGAGAGGAGGAGGAGGAGGAGAGGAGGAGGAGGAGGAGGAGGAGGAGGAGGAGGAGGAGGAGGAGGAGGAGGAGGGAGGAGGAGGAGGAGGAGGGGAGGAGGAGGAGGAGGAGGAGGAGAGGAGGAGAGGAGGAGGAGGAGGAGGAGGAGGAGAGAGGAGGAGGAGGAGGAGGAGGAGGAGGAGGAGGAGGAGAGGAGGAGGAGGAGGAGGAGGAGGAGAGGAGGAGGAGAGGAGGAGGAGAGGAGGAGGAGGAGGAGGAGGAGGAGGAGGAGAGGAAGAGGAGGAGGAGGAGGAGAGGAGGAGGAGGAGGAGGAGAGGAGGAGGAGGAGGAGGAGGAGGAGGAGGAGGAGAGGAGGAGGAGGAGGAGGAGGAGGAGAGGAGGAGAGGAGGAGGGGGAGGAGGAGGAGCATAGGAGGAGGAGGATAAGAGGATAAGGAGCATAGGAGGAGGAGGATAAGAGGAAGAGAGGAAGAGGAAGAGGATTAGGAGAGGAGGAGCATAGGAGGAGGAGGAGGAGAGGAGGAGGAGGAGGAGGAGGAGGAGGAGGAGGAGGAGGAGGAGAGTGTGAGGAAGAGGAGAGGACAGGAGGAGCATAGGAGGAGGAGAGGAGGAGGAGGAGGAGAGGAAGAGGAGAGGAGGAGGATAAGAGTAGGGGAGGAGGAGGAGAGGAAGAGGAGAGGAGAAGGAGGAGAGGAGGAGGAGGAGGAGGAGGAGGAGGAGGAGGAGGAGGAGGAGGAGGAGGAGGAGGAGGAGAGGAAGAGGAGAGGAGGAGGAGAGTAGGGGAGGAGGAGGAGAGGAAGAGGAGAGGAGGAAGAGGATAGGAGGAGGAGGAGGAGAGGAGGGAGGGAGAGAAAGGAGTGAGAAGGTGAACAAATAAAGGGAGGAGGAAGAGGATGACGATGATTAAGAGGAGAAGAACATTTTGTATATAGGGCATTCTTGCTCAAGATGGAAAACTTGTGTCATCCACAATGAACATGATGACGTAAACATGTTTGAATGGAGTATATTTAGTCAGGAACTCAGTATGAAAACCATTCAAATGTTTTCCTTTCATACTTTTTATTCCTGCGTAATATCCTTTCCTGTATCCTTTGAGATTCTTCAAAGTAGCCACCCTTAGCCTTGATGACAGCTTTGCACACTCATGGAATTCTCTCAACCAGTCTACATTAGTTCTCGCACTGAGCACATTCCTTTTTCCTTTAAAGTGCCGCTGGTATACTCTGGGAAAATACCATGACAAGGAACGTGCAAATAGAAAAACACACACACATCATTTTCTATATCAATAGCACAAGGTTGATGGCTTCTCTATGGAGATGGAAACATAAAATTAAACATGGTGTGTCCCCAAATGGAACCCTATTCACTATATAGTGAACTACAGAGTCTTGTGGGACGCAACCAAGGGTGTTCATGCAGCTGCTGAAAACTGCTCAGGGACAGTCACTGTTATCCCTCTGTTGTTGTACTATTTGTACTGGGCCCGGTTGCATAACTCATATTAAGTGTTTCTCTTAAGGATTTACCTCAAGGAATAATTTCCCCTTACCTAAAGGAATTGTTTAAGGGCATTGAATATAGCCTCTCAAAGGTTTTCCCTTAAGGTTTTTTTTTGGTAGTTTGAAGGCATGTATTGCAGAAAGAGTCTCTGGTTACCATGGAGATGACCTGATTCACTGACTGGTCTTGTCAAAGAGCATTTATTTTGGGAGATCGCAAAATTGTACTTCTACATTCAATCTCCACCCGGCACAGACAGAAGAGGACTGGCCACCCCTCAGAGCCTGGTTCCTCTCTAGGTTTCTTCCTAGATTGTTGTATTTCTAGGGAGTTTTTCCTAGCCACTGTGCTTATACATCTGCATTGCTTGCTGTTTGGGGTTTTAGGCTGGGTTTCTGAATAGCACTTTGTGACATCGGCTGATGTAAAAAGGGCTTTTATAAATACATAAATACACCGGCCATTTTCAACGGGTGTTGATCGTTCGGAAATTCGTTAGTTATTCTGCACTCTGGCACACTCAGACAATAGAGCTCTGAAATCAGAGTAGATAGGCAGAGTGAATTTACAAACACGCCCTTAAAGATAAGAAATCTTAGGGAAAAGTATAACTTAAGATGTTTTATCCAAGCGACATGCTTGGGACAAGAAAAATGAGCAATGGACATTATACTGGTGGAAATGTGTCCTTGTGGAGGTCTACAATTATTTTTCTGAGGTCTTGGCTGATTTCATTTGATTTTCCCATGATGTCGAGCCAAGAGGCACTGAGTTTGAAGGTAGGCCTTGAAATACATCCACAGGTACACCTCCAATTGACTCAAATGATGTCAATTAGCCTATCAGAAGCTTCTAAAGCCATGACCTGATTTTCTGGAATTTTCCAAGCTGTTTAAAGGCACAGTCAACTTAGTGTACGTAAACTCTGACCCACTTGAATTGTGATACAGTGAATTATAAGTGACATAATCTGTCTGTAAACAATTGTTGGAAGAATGACTTGTGTCATGCACAAAGTAGATGTCCTAACCGACTTGTCAAAACTATAGTTTGTTAACATGAAATCTGTGGAGTGGTTGAAAAATGACTTCAACCTAAGTGTATGTAAACTTCCGACTTCAACTGTAGATGGTTTGGGATGAGTTGGACCGCAGTGAAGGAAAAGCAGCCAACAAGTGCTCAGCATATGTGGGAACCCCTTAAAGACTGATGGAAAAGCATCTGCCTATGTCAGCCTTCCGCATCTGCCTATGTCAGCCTTCCACATCCCCCTATGTCAGCCTTCCGCATCCCCCTATGTCAGCCTTCCGCATCCGCCTATGTCAGCCTTCAGCATCCGCCTATGTCAGCCTTCCACAGCTCCCTATGTCAGCCTTCCACATCCCCCTATGTCAGCCTTCCGCATCCCCCTATGTCAGCCTTCCGCATCCGCCTATGTCAGCCTTCAGCATCCGCCTATGTCAGCCTTCCACATCCGCCTCTGTCAGCCTTCAGCATCCGCCTATGTCAGCCTTCAGCATCCACCTATGTCAGCCTTCCGCTCAATATACTCCACTATAACTCCCTCTATTGTCCTGCTGCTAGCTCAATATACTCCACTATAACTCCCTCTATTGTCCTGCTGCTAGCTGAATATACTCCATTATAACTCCCTCTATTGTCCTGCTGCTAGCTCAATATACTCCACTATAACTCCCTCTATTGTCCTGCTGCTAGCTCAATATACTCCACTATAACTCCCTCTATTGTCCTGCTGCTAGCTCAATATACTCCACTATAACTCCCTCTATTGTCCTGCTGCTAGCTCAATATACTCCACTATAACTCCCTTTATTGTCCTGCTGCTAGCTCAATATACTCCACTATAACTCCCTCTATTGTCTTGCTGCTAGCTCAATATACTCCACTATAACTCCCTCTATTGTCCTGCTGCTAGCTCAATATACTCCACTATAACTCCCTCTATTGTCCTGCTGCTAGCTCAATATACTCCACTATAACTCCCTCCTGCTGCTAGCTCAATATACTCCACTATAACTCCCTCTATTGTCCTGCTGCTAGCTCAATATACTCCACTATAACTCCCTCCTGCTGCTAACTCAATATACTCAATATCACACAATTAAAGAAGAACATTCTCCTGCAGATGCTTTATTATTGGGTTAGCATGAGGATGTTAGGAGGGTGGTATCAAATTGTATTGTGTGTGTGTGTGTGTGTGTGTGTGTGTGTGTGTGTGTGTGTGTGTGTGTGTGCGTGCGTGCGTGCGTGCGTGCGTGCGTGTGTGTGTGTGTGTGTGTGTCTGCGTTCAGGCAGGCAGCCCAACTCTGATCTTTTTTTTTTCAATAATTTGTATTTTGACCAATCAGATCGTTCCTGAAAAATATCTGATGTGAAAATATCTGATGTGAATATATCTGATGAGATTGGTAAAAATACCAATTAGTGGAAAAAAAGATCAAAACTGGGGTGCCTGTGTGTTCTGACCTTCCCTATTCAAAAGGGAACCTATGCCTCAGGCAAAGGTAAGCATATTCTGCCTCTGTTCAAATGTAAATGTATGTTGACGCCCAAACACACACACACAAACACACACACACTATTGTAATGATCAGCCATGCATCAGCTTGCAGTAGTAACTCTGTAGAGGGAGAATATGCAGCCAGGTCACCCGTGATAGTCAGTATTCGACGTCCATCCATGTCTTAGGGCGTCGGGAGATGATGTGAAAACCGGTCACTAGGGGCAACAGAGACTGCTGTTACCTTTAAAAAGGTTTAAGCATCTGCGTCCGATTTCAAAGGGCTGAAGGTTGCAAGTTCGAATCCAGTGTTAAAAAGTAGTTTTTTAATATATATTTTTTAAGCCTATCCCAAACCATAACCCTTACCTTAACCATTCAGAGTTAATGCCTAACCCTTACCTTAACCATTCAGAGTTAATGCCTAACCCTTACCTTAACCATTCAGAGTTAATGCCTAACCCTTACCTTAACCATTCAGAGTTAATGCCTAACCCTTACCTTAACCATTCAGAGTTAATGCCTAACCCTTACCTTAACCATTCAGAGTTAATGCCTAACCCTTACCTTAACCATTCAGAGTTAATGCCTAACCCTTACCTTAACCATTCAGAGTTAATGCCTAACCCTTACCTTAACCATTCAGAGTTAATGCCTAACCCTTACCTTAACCATTCAGAGTTAATGCCTAACCTTGACTTCAGAAATTCGGAGTTAATGCATAAACTTAACCTTAAACACTTCAAAATTTGACTTTTGCAACAACTTTTAAAAAAAATTGATGAACGTCTAATTCTGATGTGAGACTGTGAGAGATAGTTGGAATATGTCCTGTGATGGTTACAGCTGAGAGCTGTAGTTTGGCTGTTACATTAGGTTTGGCCCTGTGTGTATGTGTATGTATGTACAGTATGTGTGTGTTTGTGTGTGTGTGTGTGTGTGTGTGTGTGTCAGTGAGTGCAGTGTGTGTGTGTGTCAGTGAGTGCAGTGTGTGTGTGTCAGTGCATGCAGTGTGTGTGTGTGTCAGTGAGTGCTGTGAGTGCAGTGTGTGTGTGTGTGTGTGTGTGTGTCAGTGAGTGCAGTGTGTGTGTGTGTCAGTGAGTGCAGTGTGTGTGTGTCAGTGCATGCAGTGTGTGTGTGTGTCAGTGAGTGCTGTGAGTGCAGTGTGTGTGTGTGTGTGTGTGTGTGTGTGTGTGTGTGTGTGTGTGTGTGTGTGTGTGTGTGTGTGTGTGTGTGTGTGTGTGTGTGTGTGTGTGTGTGTGTGTGTGTGTGTGTGTGTGTGTGTGTGTGTGTGTGTGTCTCTATATCTCATTATGTTATGAAGAAGAAGGAGAAAATAGATGCGTTTACTCCAAAATTACACCCTATTCCCCAGATAGTGTGTCTGCATGTGTAGTGAACTCTGAACTTATGGAGGACCAAGACGGACAAAATCTCAAATAAATCAATACATAAATAAATACATCTATAAATATATATGCCTGTAAATGTAAAAATAAATGAATGTACACGGAAATCAATCAATACATAAACACATTTTGATATAAATGAGTACTTTTGCATCATTTATTCATGTATTTATTTATTTCTGTCAACTTCTATTTCTTTATTGTTTTATTTCTGTATTTATTTATTTCTGTATTTCTTCTCCCTATGCAAATGACGAGCCTGCCAATCAACCAGACACTACGCAATATGGCTACACACATGCAAGAGATAGCCAGAGATTTGAGAGTGTTGGGTAACCTAGCTGAAAAATGCTAGTGCTGAATCTGATTATTTACTTTTTCGAGTCTCTGGCTTAGCTGCATCTACTGACATAGCGGTTGACCCTATAGTGTTCAGCAATTTGGATGAAGTGTGCCATCGCCTGAATCATGCAACTCTTTTTGGGGTTCGCCGTCGAATGGCAGAGCATGGGATAAGGTGAGTGCGCCTGATATCTTGCGGCAACAAGACCCCAAACGAGTTGGTGTGTGAATGCGTCTTGAGTTTAATTAAGGGGAACATTAGCTTTTTATTTCTATTTATTTTTGTTTTTGTTTTTGTCCGCTACTGGCTTAAAAGCATGTCTAACTGATGACACTTGCCGTGTCAAGCTTGTTAACTTGGTCTGTATGATGAAATGGCAATAGTGCAAAGTTAGATCTATAACCAGCTCGATAAGAGTCTTATTTGTCTGACATATATGAAATATTGTTCTTAAGGGTGTTTGAGTTGTTTAACCCCACCATTGGCAATGAGGAGTTGGAAGCAATTGTGCGTGAAATCCTCAGTCATCATCCAAATACAGGCTATAAAATGACGTTTGGCCACCTCAACGCTAGAGGTATACGGATCGAACGTACGTGTTGCCTTTTGTGTAGATTTTCTGTGCATTGGGGAAGAGCATTGCCTATTAATATGTGGGCTTACCTGACAATTAGAAGTGAAAATGACATTTGTGTTAAACAACGTTCTAACCTCTGTTTCATCTGCTTTTATGAAGGACGACGTGTTCAAGAATGTATGTGTCTTATAGATCCAGAAGGAGTGCATACTCTCCAGCTGCAGACATTGGCTCTGTTATGTTTGAGTTAGGTCACATGCTAAATTGCTCTGATTAGTAAACATTCTTAGAACTTTTTTGCATAGAAAGAGTTGTGACTAGACTGTGGTGGTTTTAGAAATAACAATAATGACATATCTCTTTCCCCCCAACTCTTTCTCTCACACTCTTCTGCTTTTCTGCTTTGTCTCTTTATCCAGGATAGAACAACTGTGGAGAGATGTCTTTGGGGGAGTGTTGGACCTCTTCTATACTTCTTTCTGCAACCTGGAGAGGAAGGGTCTACTCAACCTAGATGAAGAGTTCCACATCTATGCTCTGCACTGGAGCTTTCTCCCACAAATCCAAAGGCACCTGCAGTTCTTCAAGGATGGCTGGAACCACCATCGATTGCGCGCTGAGGGGAATCAGACACCACTGCAGCTATGGACTCAACGTGAGGGATATCATGACCTCCTCCAGGTTTGTACTTCAAACAATGTTAGCAAGTACACTTCTAATGCATAACACACACATTTGTACATATGAATAAGTATGAATGTAAGCAGCAATCAATGATGCAAATAAATATTAAATTGGTAAACATTATTTTGCCACATTTGATTTAAACATGATTAGAGATTAATTCCAACTACCTGTGGTAATTTTTTTTACTCTCCAAGCATACACTGTATTGCCAAATTACCATGTTCTTGAGTTCTATTGTGCTTGGCATTCCTTTATTGTTTGTATAGAAAAGACTGTTGAATCTCACATTAGGTTGACATGGAATACGGCATTGACTGGGGAGTCCCTCATGGTCACCATCACGAAGGAGTCATAGTCCCTGAGGTTCAGCTTCCACGGCATTGACTGGGGAGGTCCTCATGGTCACCATCACGAAGGAGTCACAGTCCCTGAGGTTCAGCTTCCACGGCATTGACTGGGGAGGTCCTCATGGTCACCATCACGAAGGAGTCACAGTCCCTGAGGTTCAGCTTCCACGGCCATTGGCTGGGGAGGTCCTCATGGTCACCATCACGAAGGAGTCACAGTCCCTGAGGTTCAGCTTCCATGGCCATTGGCTGGGGAGGTCCTCATGGTCACCATCACGAAGGAGTCACAGTCCCTGAGGTTCAGCTTCCACGGCATTGACTGGGGAGGTCCTCATGGTCACCATCACGAAGGAGTCACAGTCCCTGAGGTTCAGCTTCCACGGCATTGACTGGGGAGGTCCTCATGGTCACCATCACGAAGGAGTCACAGTCTCTGAGGTTCAGCTTCCACGCCCATTGACTGACATGGAAGTGCACACATTTCCAGATCCGCAAGGTTCTTTTTCCAACGTCTCAAATGTCTATAGTGAGACAGTTGCCATATTATCAGATATAATTGGAGATGTTTAAAAGCCTGAGAATTGAATAGATTTTAGTATTTTGATTGGTCAAACTATCTCCAAGACAATTTCAAATGTTGACAGTTTCTATGTAACAGCAAAATCGGAGGTCGGAGTCTGGGAGTCCCCCATCCGAGGTGCAATTATCTGCAAATAACATGCAATTGACTGATAAGACAAGTGCCATCTGTTATGATACAAACAACCTGTGATTTCTGACAGAAAATTAGTTGGATTTTTGTCAAGGGCACCTCTAACGTTGATTGGCCAGTTGAGACACCTTCTCCCTCGGTATGGTGGAAAACATATTTCAGGGTAAATGCAGTTATATCGAGAGGATATGTTGTAGATACAGTTGAAGTCGGAAGTTTACATACACCTTAGCCAAATACATTTAAACTCAGTTTTTCACAATTCCTGACATTTAATCCTAGAAGAAATTCCCTGTCTTAAGTCAGTTAGGATCACCACTTTATTTTAAGAATGTGAAATGTCAGAATAATAGTAGAGAGAATGATTTATTTCAGCTTTTATTTCTTTCATCACATTCCCAGTGGGTCAGAAGTTTACATACACTCATTTAGTATTTGGTAGCATTGCCTTTAAACGTTTCGGGTAGCCTTCCACAAGCTTCCCACAATAAGTTGGGTGAATTTTGACAGAACTGGTGTAACTGAGTCAGGTTTGTATGCCTCCTTGCTCGCACACGCTTTTTCAGTTCTGCCCATACATTTTCTATAGGATTGAGGTCAGGGCTTTGTGATGACCACTCCAATACCTTGACTTTGTTGTCCTTAAGCCACAACTTTGGAAGTATGCTTGGTGTTATTGTCCATTTGGAAGACCCATTTGCGACCAAGCTTTAACTTCCTGACTGATGTCTTGAGATGTTGCTTCAATATATCCACATACTTTTCCTTCCTCATGATGCTATCTATTTTGTGAAGTGCACCAATCCCTCCTGCAGCAAAGCACCCCTTTGCTTCACGGTTGGGATGGTGTTCTTCGGCTTGCAAGCCTCCCTCTTTTTCCTCCAAACATAACGATGGTCATTATGGCCAAACAGTTCTATTTTGGTTTCATCAGACCAGAGGACATTTCTCCGAAAAGTATGAAAATTGTCCCCCATGTGCAGTTGCAAACCGTAGTCTGGCTTTTTTATGGCGGTTTTGGAGCAGTGGCTTCTTCCTTGCTGAGCAGCCTTTCAGGTTATGTCGATATAGGACTTGTTTTACTGTGGATATAGATACTTTTGTACCTGTTTCCACCAGCATCTTCACAAGGTCCTTTGCTGTTGTTCTGGGATTGATTTGCACTTTTGGCACCAAAGTACGTTCATCTCTAGGAGACAGAACGGGTCTCCTTCCTGAGCGGTATGACGGCTGTGTGGTCCCATGGTGTTTATACTTGCATACTATTGTTTGTACAGATTAACGTGGTGCCTTCAGGCATTTGGAAATTGCTCCCAAGGATAAACCAGACTTGTGGAGGTCTACATTTTTTTTCTGAAGTCTTGGCTAATTTCATTTGATTTTCCCATGATGTCGAGCAAAGAAGCACTGAGTTTGAAGGTAGGCCTTGAAATACATCCACAGGTACACCTCCAATTGACTCAAATGATGTCAATTAGCCTATCAGAAGCTTCTAAAGCAATAACATCATTTTCTGGAATTTTCCAAGCTGTTTAAAGGCACAGTCAAATTTGTGTATGTAAACTTCAGACCCACTGGAATTGTGATATAGTGAATTATAAGTGAAATAATCTGTAAACATTTGTTGGAAGAATTACTTGTGTCATGTCCTAACCGCCAAAACTATAGTTTTTGATTGAAAAATGAGTTTTAATGACTTCAACCTAAGTGTATGTAAACTTCCGACTTCAACTGTATAAAAAAAAAAATCAAACATCCGATGAAGCATCAGTTTTTTTTATTTCAGTTTCTTGCACAGTTTTAGAGTGTAACTTGTCTTACAGTTCACCTTGTAGTGCAGCCAGGCATAGAAAAAGTGCATGGGAATTCTGATATACCACACAATTTTCCCTAATACAGTATGTTTCCCACAGTTGGAAAACCCCACCTGGCTTCAAAGTAAATTGTTTGCCATCTATAAAGAGGAGTTGTCAGTCACAATTAGTATATATTTATTTGAGAGGGACCCAGAACACATACCAACTCAATATTTGTCCTCATGTCCTTAGTTAATTTTTCCAATATAGAAATGAGTCAGTGCGTTAATATCACCATTTCCCAGAAACTCCTTTCAATGTTTTATTTACAACTAGCAGTTATTTTCCTCTGCTAGTTGTTGGCCATCGATTTGGATTAGCCAATTACTCTGAGCTTCTAAAGGCACACTTCTCTTCTGCTGCTTGACTGCCTAGGCACTTCCTTGAGGAAGACATGACTTTTAAATAGGGATAGTGGGAGTGGCTATGGAGGACAGGCCTTTGAACTGGCCACTCAGCTTCAGGCTCCTCCTCCAATAGGATCTAGAATGCAACTGCCTGCAAAGCCAATCTATCATCTTTCAAATTATACAGCTTAGATTTTTTTGGGTTAACCATTATCATTAGAATGTCAAATGTAAGCCACTTTATCAATGTGTGTATCACTATCTATCTTTACTAAACTCTATACCTAGTGTAAAGTATATCAAATAACAACAGTAAAAAGCTCTATAAAACTTGAGCTGATATGAACATTGTGTCTTCCTGCAGGGCTTTGAATCAAAACTGAACAAACCCAGAGTAGAATGAGGAGATGCTTGCCATCAGATCTTTTTCAAAATCCTCTTTTAAGTCACAGTATTTTTAGACAGCTTCAGGGTAAAATAAATATATAAAATACCTTGTTGATGACTGTGGAAGGGCACATAGACCAAATAATAAATAATTTTCTAAAGAAAATGTTACATTTTGATTAAAGGGTAAGGTTATCAGTGCATCAAACAATGGAAAAAGACATACATTTCCTAAGGAATTTTATAGAAACGTAAGACCTCTTAAAAACAAGTGCCTCTTACGACTGACGTGTCGCTCTGTTTTTCTGTTACTTTGTAGCTTAATTCCGCAATGACTGTTCTTTCAATTACTGTACTTTGTACACTAATAGGTCTTTTAACATTCACACTTTTGTATTTGATTACTGTATCAGAACGTTACTCTACTCAATGCTAGTATGCAAATGCAAGCTCACATGAGCATCACGATGAGTAAAACATTGTATCGAACAGCTAGGTGAACCTGTAGATAATTAACCACCAGACTAGTCAACCAGATGAGTGACCAGATGAGTGAGTAATAATACTTACAATCACTTTATTATCCTCGTTTGTAAGCATGTGCGTGAATCCTGTTTCCGTATCACAACCCATACGGTTAGCTGTCTCACAGCTAAGAAAATCATATTATATTTGTTACTTTTGTTGCTATACTTGTTATATATTTTGTGCAAACATCCTGATCTTGGACTAATGTTTTAGCAAACTACATAATGACACTAAGAGTCATGTTAGCAAAGGCATTTTATAACTTGGGGAAGTAAGCATCTGCCTCCCATGAGTTAGACTCTCAGAGTCTACAGAGTCTACTGAGTGTAGACTAGAGTCTACTTTGAATATCCACAACAAAAATTGACTTACATGAAGAATAAGTACTTGATTCCTTCCAACTGATCAAAGACAAAGACAGTGCACAATGAAAACGGACAATTATTTACAATGTAGTTGAGCAAATGGATTCAAATGCTAACCAAGTTTGTCACAAGGTCAACACACAAAAAGTACATTTTAAAGAAGTTGAATTGTAAATATGTTTTATCCAAATATCCAAAAGATAAAAATGCTTCTCCGAACCAACTGGATGACATCCCGGACATCATGGTCCACGCAGTCAGATAGGGTTATCGCTGCTGTCTCTGGTTCTTCGCCAAACAGTACATGTTTGATAGCAGGGCTTAGTCCTGCAAGGTGTGGGCCACCATTTAAAAAAAACAGTGCCCAATCATGCACCCAACTAGCTCACAGCCTGATTGTGAAGTGGATTGTTATAATTAGCGTCTTTATAGAAACATTAAACTAAGAAATGAACACCCATAACTGCTCAATTAAATTGTGCCTATTCCACATCTAAACTAAAAAGTTCTGTTGTTGATGTGCAACATGGCCATACCATAACTTGTGATGAGTGCACCTTCCATGAATAGAGAATATCATATTTCCCCAACATCACCATGATTCATTTCACATTCAGAGCATTACGTTGAGCAGGATTCACTGTAGCTTCTTATTTGTGCAAAGGGAAGTTGTTCTCCACAGTTTAGACATTGTGTCACTTTGAGCAACAACTGAATCATTCAGTTCCGAATTGATGAGAAAATTACATAAATAAATATGAAAAACAGAGAAGACTCTTTGGGTGGGGGTGTGACAGAAATGTTAATCTATAGATTTTTGTTCTTTTTGTTATCATCTGTTGTAAATATTGCTTAACACATATTTACTTTGGATTAGTAGGTGCTCACTGTTCATTAACGGTGCATTAACTGAGAAATTAGACTTACATGCTCCATACTCAAATTCCTTTGCAGCGGGCGAATGTACAGAGTAGCATGATTTATCATGACACAAGGGTCTTTCAGATATCTCACACTGTAGCCCTGATTGGGGCATGGGACAGGTATAAGACTGACGGCTCCGTGTAGTTCTAGAAATGTTCAGCAGCTCTAACCCGCCCGCGTCTCTCAACTTTGGAAACAAAGATAAAATGAACTACACAAATTCTTGTGAGCTTTCTTGATTACCTGTGAGATAAAAAATAAATATAACTTGCATTATATACACTTTGATATACACTTTTTATTGCACATTTTATTAGGTACACCTACAGTGGGGAGAACAAGTATTTGATACACTGCCGATTTTGCAGGTTTTCCCACTTACAAAGCATGTAGAAGTCTGTAATTTTTATCATAGGTACTCTTCAACTGTGAGTGACGGAATCTAAAACAAAAATCCAGAAAATCACATTGTATGATTTTTAAGTAATTAATTTGCATTTTATTGCATGACATAAGTATTTGATACATCAGAAAAGCAGAACTTAATATTTGGTACAGAAACCTTTGTTTGCAATTACAGAGATCATACGTTTCCTTTAGTTCTTGACCAGGTTTGCACACACTGCAGCAGGGATTTTGGCCCACTCCTCCATACAGACCTTCTCCAGATCCTTCAGGTTTCGGGGCTGTCGCTGGGCAATACGGACTTTCAGCTCCCTCCAAAGATTTTCTATTGGGTTCAGGTCTGGAGACTGGCTAGGCCACTCCAGAACCTTGAGATGCTTCTTACAGAGCCACTCCTTAGTTGCCCTGGCTGTGTGTTTCGGGTCGTTGTCATGCTGGAAGACCCAGCCAGGACCCATCTTCATTGCTCTTACTGAGGGAAGGAGGTTGTTGGCCAAGATCTCGCAATACATGGCCCCATCCATCCTCCCCTCAATACGGTGCAGTCGTCCTGTCCCCTTTGCAGAAAAGCATCCCCAAAGAATGATGTTTCCACCTCCATGCTTCACGGTTGGGATGGTGTTCTTGGGGTTGTACTCATCCTTTTTCTTCCTCCAAACACGGCGAGTGGATTTTAGACCAAAAAGCTCTATTTTTGTCTCATCAGACCACATGACCTTCTCCCATTCCTCCTCTGGATCATCCAGATGGTCATTGGCAAACTTCAGACGGGCCTGGACATGCGCTGGCTTGAGCAGGGGGAACTTGCGTGCGCTGCAGGATTTTAATCCATGACGGCGTAGTGTGTTACTAATGGTTTTCTTTGAGACTGTGGTCCCAGCTCTCTTCAGGTCATTGACCAGATCCTGCCGTGTAGTTCTGGGCTGATCCCTCACCTTCCTCATGATCATTGATGCCCCACGAGGTGAGATCTTGCATGGTGCCCCAGACCGAGGGAGATTGACCGTCATCTTGAACTTCTTCCATTTTCTAATAATTGCGCCAACAGTTGTTGTCTTCTCACCAAGCTGCTTGCCTATTGTCCTGTAGCCCATCCCAGCCTTGTGCAGGTCTACAATTTTATCCCTGATGTCCTTACACAGCTCTCTGGTCTTGGCCATTGTGGAGAGGTTGGAGTCTGTTTGATTGAGTGTGTGGACAGGTGTCTTTTATACAGGTAACGAGTTCAAACAGGTGCAGTTAATACAGGTAATGAGTGGAGAACAGGAGGGCTTCTTAAAGAAAAACTAACAGGTCTGTGAGAGCCGGAGTTCTTACTGGTTGGTAGGTGATCAAATACTTATGTCATGCAATAAAATGCAAATTAATTATTTAAAAATCATACAATGTGATTTTCTCGATTTTTAGATTCCGTCTCTCACAGTTAAAGTGTACCTATGATAAAAATGACAGACCTCTACATGCTTTGTAAGTAGGAAAACCTGCAAAATCGGCAGTGTATCAAATACTTGTTCTCCCCACTGTATCTAGTCCTGGGTAGGACCCACTTTTGCCTCCACAACAGCCTGAATGATTCACAGTGTTGGACGTTAAGAGATGCCCTTCTGCACACCACTGTTTTAAACAGCTGTTATTTGAGTATTTGTGGTCTTTCTGTGAGCTTGAATGAGTCTGGACACTCTCCTCTCATTAACAAGCTGTTTTTTGCCCACAGAACTGACACTCACTTATAGCACCATTCTCTGTAAACTCTAGAGACTGTAGTGCGTCTGAGATGCTGGAACCACCATGTGTGGCACCAACAATCATACCACGGTAAAAGTTGCTTGGGATTACGCAATTACATTTTACATTTTAGTAATTTAGCAGACGCCCTTATCCAGAGCGACTTACAGTTAGTGCATACGTTCATACTTTTATTCGTACTGGTCCACCATGGGATTCGAACCCATGTTTTGGTCGAGGGCTCCCTTTTGTCTATCAAGTGATGTGACCATGATTCTTTTTCAGCGCAACTTTTATCAGATGGCATACCTCGAAAGTCCAGGAGCCTCTCACCCAACCCCATTCACTGGAGGTGCTCTTTGCCGACCCTGCTTGGTGTGGGTGTAAGTGGAAAGTGGGTTCGTTTGGGTGATCCTTGGTTGACACCTTGACCTTGTTTGGTTATAGTACGCACCAAATAGCCTTGAAACTTCAGCTATAGAAAAAAAACCGATATGATTTCACAAGTAAGTTAGGCTTACTGGAAAGTATGTTAGGCTATATAACAGAAAATTAAGTGATATGTCAGTCACCTGAGGCACATTCTTACTTTACACTTGGTTATAAATGATATTAATTATAATAAATGATTCTTTGTATATAAGCCAGCTCACCATCAACAGGGTGTAGGCCTACTCGACCCCCTGAAGTACCAGATGAAGTGCCAAATAAGGTACCAGATGAACTTGCTGTTGACAATGAAATTGTACAATACAAATTATCAGCATGCACCATTAGGCCTACATATGTAGCTATAAACTTTCATTCAAACTGTAGAGGAGAATATTGCTAAGTTACCCATGCTTAATTCTAAACTTGACCGCACCATTTCAGCGATATCTGGCAATCTACCTAGGGAAATATTCAAATATTTTCTTTGTAGAGTGCTAGACAATTCACCATGCTTGCTAGCTAACTAATGCTACAACATTGGAGTGAAAAGTAAATGATTAGAGCTAGCTTTGGCCAGTCTGCACTCTTCCCTTTGGTGAACATGTGTTCCTTTGGCCAGTCTGCTTGCTAAGTTAACGTTAGCGGTCTGAACATGTGGTTTCTATGTGCGCGAAAGGTACACGTCAAATAATGTTCAACTGACGCCAAGCAAAAATCGAATTTATACTTTCAGAGTACGTGTCATCATACTTACAGTGCTCTATTTCTTCAAGCCAATCAAACGCCTCTCGAAGAAGCTCAGACACTGACACTTGTCTTGTAGACATGTTCAAAGCGACTCACAGTCAGCCTCTTTCTCCCTCTCTAGGGAGGACCTACAGCCTATCCGCTCTCTGGGCTTGATTGCTATGCCTGAATGTTAAAGTCCCGCCTCATCATTTGCATAGGGACGAAGAAATTGAGAAATAAATAAATGCAGGAATAAATGGTCAAGGAAATAAATAAATACGGAAATTAATAATTAGGAAAATACATCTTTTGGCAAAATAATTAAATGCAAAAGTACTCATTTATTTCAAATTGTGTTTATTTATTGATTGATTTCCGTGTACATTCATTTATTGTTTACATTTACGTGTATATTTATAGATTTATTTATTTATGTATTGATTTACTCCTCTCCTCCCTTTCTTTCTCTCCACAAGATCTGTATAACTCAACTTGTCTTCAAAGTGGAACTCTAGAGTTGTGGAGGAGAGGAGAGGAGAGGAGAGGAGAGGAGAGGAGAGGAGAGGAGAGGAGAGGAGAGGAGAGGAGAGGAGAGGAGAGGAGAGGAGAGGAGAGGAGAGGAGAGGAGAGGAGAGATATCTAATATCTATCATTGCATTGGTGTGTAGGTGTTGTTATTACAGTGTTTAACCCATCAGAGTCTAAGCCCTGTCTAAGCCGTGTTACATGTTATTTTTGGCACTGAACGGTCTCCATATATACTTCCATTAATTTTTTTAATTGGTAACGGGGACCTTCAGACAAGTTTTGTGAGGTATGAGAAAATGTATTATGTATTATTTAACTGGAGTTATGGAGGATGTGTTGTCTTTAGGAAAGTTATTCTTCACCATGTGGATCATTATTGTAATAGCTCTCTGATATCATTGAAGCTTTAGGAGGAAGATATGCATTGTTGAATATATGGACTTAGGCGGTGGGATAATGTAATAGGAAAACAATAATAACATGGTCCTTAATCTAACCGTTTTATCTAAAGGGACTTACTGTTGTAAAGCCACGTTGTCTCTCTACATCCATCTCTTCCTCACCCTCTCTTCCCATCCAACATTTTACTCATTTAGCAGACGCTCTTATCCAGAGCGACTTACAGTTAGTTAGTGCATAATGTTCCCCCGTGGGAATCGAACCCACAACCCTGGCATTGCAAGCACCAAGCTCTACCATCTGAGCTACACAGGACTTCCCATCCTTCCCTTGCCTTCCCTCCCTTCCCATTCTTCCATTCCCATCCTTCCCTTTCCATACTTCCCATCCCATCCTTCCCTTCTCATCCTTCCCATCTTTCCATTTCCAGTTTTCCCTTCCCACCCTTCCCTTCCCTTCCCTTCCCTTCCCTTCCCTTCCCTTCCCTTCCCTTCCCTTCCCTTCCCTTCCCTTCCCTTCCCTTCCCTTCCCTTCCCTTCCCTTCCCTTCCCTTCCCTTCCCTTCCCTTCCCTTCCCTTCCCATCCCAGCCTTCCCAGTTACTGTAGCCCCAGAGGACATTCTGTCTCGAACGTGATGATGAACATGATTTCACAGTGCGTTACCATCATCATCAGTGTCTATAAAAACAGAAAGACTCTCCTAAAATGATTAATCCAAGCTCTGAAACAGGCAGAGAGAGAGAGAGAGAGAGAGAGAGAGAGATAGAGAGAGAGAGATATTTACAATTCCACACAAACACATCCCCCATGTTTTATTGCATCATAAAAACCCCCATCCCAATAAAAACACAATAAGAGGGAGGAGAGGTACGGAGTGTAATATCTGGTGCTGGGGGGAATTAAATCTGAGGTTCCTCGCCTCTGCTCGGGCACACACCCAGACACACAGACACACAGACACAAACACACACACACACACACACACAGATGTTAAGGAGCCCAGAGAGAAATGTAAGACCACATCTACACCCAGTGGAGGAAATCTGATACAACCACCGCTCTCTCTTCTCCTCTCTTCCTCAATCCCCCTCTCTCTCTCTCTCTCTCTCTCTCTCCCTTTTGCTCTCCTTCACTCCATCTTCCTCAATCCCTCTTCCTCTCTCTCCATCTCTCTTTCTCCAGGATAACGATGTGGTTATGATTCAGATTTCACTACGTACATTTTTTAAGTAGTGAAACTCATCAAGAGAGAATGATTCCTCCTTATTTAGTCCCCAGCCAAACATTAAATGAAAACCTGAAGCCTTGAAACGTTTATTTTATTTGCTATTCTTCGTTTCAGTGCCAAACATAACCCTACTCTTACTGCTAGGAAAATAAATCATACTTTCAAGTAAAGACAAATACATGTTCCACTGTGACTTACTGAGGTCATAATGGGCCTTCTCTCTCTCTTCCCTCTCTCTCTGAGACTGGGAGTTTCCCTGAGCTATATAGTCCTACTGTCCACCCTGATCCCAGCCCATAGAATAAGACCCAGTAAACAGACATTCCAGTGTGAATGAGTTCGTAGGGCTGCGCCTCGTGCCTTTGCCCACATCCTAACTCTGTCTCAACACGCCCCAGACTGAGACCAGCTGCAGAAAGCTGTCCTTCTCCTCATGTTGCAATCAGGTTGTGTCTCCAGGGGTGGGTAGGTTACTTTCTAAATATAATACATTACAGTTACTCGTTTTTTATTTATATTTAACATTTATTTAACTAGGCAAGTCAGTTAAGAACAAATTCTTATTTACAATGACGGCCTACCTACAGGGTCAGCAAATTAGGGTTAAAGTGCCTTGCTCAAGGACACATCTACAGGTTTTTTACCTTGTTGGCTCAGGTTTTCGAAACCAGTGACCTTTT
>CM042384.1:27103650-27298650 GCA_023634145.1 Thymallus thymallus
GAATGTAAAGCATTTTAAAGAAGCCAGATATTTTAAATATAGAATATGCAACATATAATGCATTCCATATTTACAGATATTGTGTTACATATAAAGGTCAAATGAATAGCTATAGGCACTTCTGTCTGTCTGTAGAGTATGAATGATGTGTTAGTCACAAGAATGATGTCTTATTTTGACAGTGTTTAACGTACCGATACATTTACTGAAACTATGAAATAGTAAATAACAGGAAACTGAAAAGTAAAAGAGAAAAACAACAGTCTGAAATGCACATTCAGGATCAGCTTGAGATAGGCAATATTCGTGGTCAATATTAGAAAAAAAACCCAATAAAAAACATTAGAAGATAGCCATGTTACCAATAAATGCAACAGATGTATGTCCTTGAACCAATTCTTTAAAACGCACAAAGAAGAAGTTATAAGGATAACTTAAGTTTATATGGCAGCCTGCTGGTGTAGCGAAGTAGCTTGTTATATGTTATGTCTACATACATGTCTACATACATCTCCCCCATGAGATTCCATCTTAGCAAGCTAAAACCGACTTCCTAACCTTCAAATGGGACATTGGCTTTGTCCATTCATACAGTCAACGGTCAATGGTCAACGGTTGGGACGCTAGCAAGGTGTTTTGTGATATATCGATATAGGGCCAGCCTAGCGAGATTTGGGTTTGGGCCCACCATGCGGGTAAAACATTTTAGTGGTCCCCCTCTTCACGGCAAAGATAAAACTAATTTAAGATAAAAAATGTGCCATGGGGTGGAGAGAAAATTCAGTTTTAAAACAAATTTTAGGCAATTCTACTCATAGTGCAATTTTAAAATTTCCTACAAATCTACACATTTTGTCATGGGGTGGAGAGAAATGATCAGTTTTAAAGAACACTTCCTACAATTCCACACATTTTGCCATGACTTATGCCATGTTCATATGATATCTGAGTGAGAGTGACTGACAAAATCAATGGAGGTCAGTCACCTGGGCACATGCGTGCCTGGTAATTAGTTGGCCATGATTACTACAAGGTGTAGATAGCTGGCTAGGCTAATTTACCAATCTAAAAATTATCTGACACGGGCTAACTGAGTGACTTTCAGTGACTGACATTACAAGATAAAAACTGCTGATGCACAACCACATTTCAAAATGTTACCTTGTGTATTCTACTATTTTAACTCTCAACAGTAAGTTGAGGCCCAGGTGAATGGTTGAGGCCCAGGTGAATGGTTGAGGCCCAGGTGAAGGGTTGAGGCCCAGGTGAAGGGTTGAGGGCCAGGTGAAGGTTTGAGGCCCAGATAAAGGGTTGAGGCCCAGATGAAGGGTTGAGGCCCAGATAAAGGGTTGAGGCCCAGATAAAGAGTTGAGGCCCAGATAAAGGGTTGAGGTCCAGATGAAGGGTTGAGGCCCAGATGAAGGACGGGCCGAGATGTGGGTTGAGCAGGGGGGAAACGATGCTCAGATCAAGGGGGAAAACAAGTTAGAAGTCAGGTCACCTCTTCCCTCTGTAAACTTCTCTGAAAAACATGTAGCACCAACCTGGGAGAAGCCATGCAGCCACTAAGCTTATGGCATGAAGTTCCAATTAAAATAATAATAATCATTTATGCCTAGGGCCGGCCCTGGGTTGAACCTCTAACAGGGTGTTTTGTGATAGGATGATCCTCTAGCAGGGTGTTTTGTGATAGGACGATCCTCTAGCAAGGTGCATTGTGATAGGATGACCCTCTAACAAGGTGCATTGTGATAGGATGATCCTCTAACAAGGTGCATTGTGATAGGATGATCCTCTAACAAGATGCATTGTGATAGGATGACCCTCTAACAAGGTGCATAGTGATAGGATGACCCTCTAACAAGGTGCATTGTGATAGGATGATCCTCTAGCAAGGTGCATTGTGATAGGATGACCCTCTAACAAGGTGCATTGTGATAGGATGACCCTCTAACAAGGTGCATTGTGATAGGACGACCCTCTAACAAGGTGCATTGTGATAGAATGACCCTCTAACAAGGTGCATTGTGATAGGATGACCCTCTAGCAAGGTGCATTGTGATAGGGTGACCCTCTAACAAGGTGCATTGTGATAGGACGACCCTCTAACAAGGTGCATTGTGATAGGATGACCCTCTAAAAAGGTGCATTGTGATAGGACGACCCTCTAACAAGGTGCATTGTGATAGGATGACCCTCTAACAAGGTGCATTGTGATAGGATGACCCTCTAGCAAGGTGCATTGTGATAGGGTGACCCTCTAACAAGGTGCATTGTGATAGGACGACCCTCTAGCAAGGTGCATTGTGATAGGACGACCCTCTAGCAAGGTGCATTGTGATAGGATGACCCTCTAGCAAGGTGCATTGTGATAGGATGACCCTCTAGCAAGGTGCATTGTGAAAGAGGATTGGCTGAACTATGCCTGTGAGCATCTTGGGCACGTGAACGCTGACGATCTCAGCGATCATCTCTGGATAGCTGATTCTGGAGGGCAGAGACTGGGCCTGGATAAACATATCATAGGTGAACTGGTGCAGCTTCCTCACAATCTGAGAGAGAGAGAGAGAGAGAGAGAGAGAGAGAGAGAGAGAGGAGAGAGAGACAGAGTTAAAATAGTAGAATACACAAGATGCAATTTCAACATTTGGTAGTACATCAGCAGTTTCTCTTGTTATGTAAGTCACTGACAGTCACTCAATTAGCCATGTCAGCTAACATTTAAATGGGTAAGTTAGCATAGTCAGCTATCTACACCAGGCACTATCTACAATAGATGGTAACACCTTACCCAAGTGAGAAATTGGCACCTTATTCCCTATATAGTGCACTAGTTTGGACCAGAGCACCCCCACCCCACCCCCCTATATGTTACACGGCAAAATGCATAGAACTGCAGGATGCTAACTTTTAAACATATTTATTTTTCTCCGCCCTCAAGAGTGTGCCCCCAAAACCAAATCACGAGCCCTCAAAAAGCGAGGCTGGCACTGGGTAGTAGGTCTATATTACATGGTGAAGGTAGTTCAGTAGCTGGGTTAACTGGAACAGGAGTTGTGTATGGGTTAGGGGTTAGAGGTCAAGGATAGGTCAGTTGTGATATAATTTTTTTGTATCAACTTTTTATTTTGTTAGCTAAGTATGTTTTGATTGTATATATTGTGGTTTATAATTGCGGATATCGACTGCCACAAGAGCATGCTTTTACGCTCTGGGCTTCGGGCCAGAAGGTTGAGGGTTCGAGCAGCACTCCCTGCCTCTTTCATTACATTGGCATCGGAAGTGATCTGACCTTACATCCACGAACGTGCATGTGCTTAAAGACGTTGAGTCGTAGGCTAGCGCAAGGATGCAGTCTTTGAAAGGAGGGAGTTGTGTAACAACCCTGGGTTTAGAAGCACAGATATCGACTACCAGGTGTAGGTAGTCCAGTAGCTGCGTTACCTGGAACAAGCGTTGTGTACGGGTTTGTGGTTAGAGGTTTGAGGTCAGGGTTAGTGTATATTACCGGGTGTAGGTAGTCCAGTAGCTGTGTGAGCTGGAATAGGCGTTGTGTATGGTGTTTTTCTCCATGGTGGCTGGCCAGACGATCCAGCTCCTTGATGTAAGAGATCCTCAGCTCGTCAAAACACTTCTGATTCCTCAGACCCTCCACAGGGACTAACAGACAACACACACAAAGAAATAGCAACTATTGAACCAGATAATGATACAGTCACTTAGTGTCAGTGTGTCAGTGATGTGACTTACTGATGCTGAAGAGGAGCAGAGCCTTCATACAGAGGAACTCTTCCTGGGTGACTCTGAGCACACAGAATCTCTGGGACAGCAGACGGAACTGGACACAGTGTTCATACATACTGGACACACGCATCCTCTGACTGGGGTGGGGACGGGGAGAAAGAGATAGAGAGAGAGGGAGAGGAGAGAGAGAGAGAGGAGAGAGAGAGACAGCCAGAGAGAAAGAGGGTGAGAAGGTAAGAGAGAGAGAGAGAAAGAGAGAGAGAGAGAGAGTGAGAGAGAGAGGGTGAACCACCCAGTTTAATATTATAAACTGGGTGGTTCGAGCCCTGAATGCTGATTGGCTGACAGACGTGGTATATCAGATCATATACCACGTGTATGACAAAACATTTATTTGTACTGCGCTAATTACGTTGGTAACCAGTTTATAATAAAGGCACCTCGGGGGTTTGTGGTATATGGCCAATATACCACAGTATGTATGAACACTCCGCGTTGCGTCTTGCCTAAGAACAGCCCTTAGCCGTGGTATATTGGCCATATACCACACCCCTCGGTGTTGCTTAAATTTAAAATGTAAAATGTTTATATTTTTTTAAAGACTTTTGTGAGTTGAATATTTACTGTTAATTTCGGATTGTTTATTGTCTAGAGAGAGATCGAGAGATTGTCATCAATATTGTTTTCAGCAAGACAATAGTTGTACTCACTCGTTGAAGATGAGGTCAGGAGCAAAGTAGATCTCTCTAGCATCAGTGTTGGTGTAGGACCTCCAGCCCAGAGCGAACACCATCAACCCCAGCCATGAAGACTGGATCACTGACATCTGGTCGTCTACATGCAGCTCCCTGAAACCTACAGTACAGGGGGAATAAAATAAGTTATGAGTTTAGCCCCCTCTGGTGGAAAGTTATGAGTATAGCCCCCTCTGGTGGAATGAAATAAAATGGTAGAAATGAGGCTACAGCACTGGCATCAGTCATACACACACAGACCAGCTGTCTGTCCCCCAGCTCTCTCTATCACACCTGGGTTAGAGGATTGGTACCATGTAGTGGTTAGGTAACAGTAGGATACAGGAAGAGTGGTTCACCTGGCATGGCTTTAGCCCAGTTCACCACAGACACCAGTTGTCTCTCTCCTAGCTGGTTGAGGCTGGACAGTAGGGAGGCGAAACAGTCTGGCTGGGATGTGTCATGGCCTGCGTTGACCATTCCTGGCTCGATGGAACTCAGGACGTTGAGGAGGGAGGGGGCAAGGCTGGGGGAGGGGCCAAGAGCGGGATCCTGCGCGGCAGCACAGTCTGCAGACAGGGAAATGAGATGAGACAAGGCGAGATGACTTAAGACATGAGATAAAAGACTAAATGAGACCAGTTGAGACTGAATATGTGCTGCCTTTCATCCAGGATTGGGCTAAATTCTGAATTGAGTTGTAACTGCTTTCTTTGTCAGGGCTCACTTGAAAAAATCTCATTCTGGTTACGAAAAATATTTACATACGGTAATATTGATCCTCACATTGAGCCCATGGGGAAATGGTGGCTAACTCCAGGCCCCCAGTCCTCACTCCATCCCTCGCTCCAGTCCTCTCTCCATCCCTCGCTCCAGTCCTCTCTCTGCCGCTCCAGTCCTCTCTCTGCTGTGTTCCACTCTCCACTCCTCCTTTCAGCGGGACAGCTCCCCTCAGCTTCCGGCCTGAAATGCAACACACACAGGTGCGTAGGACAGAGAGAAAGGCCCTATTCCCACTACCAGATATGAAGCAGTCTGAGGAGCGAGGTGACCTTTCGCCTTTCGTTGAGGCTGGCAACATGATATTCTTGGTCCGCAGCTCAAATTGACGGTAAATATCACAGTAGCCACTAGACAGTAAGCACAAACTATTAAACAATAACAGAAACTTTTCTTCTTAAACATATTACACTATTGAATAATGCAACCAAACCATATTACACTATTGAATAATGCAACCAAACCATATTACACTATTGAATAATGCAACCAAACCATATTACACTATTGAATAATGCAACCAAACCATATTACACTCTTGAATAACACATCAATTCTCAAGCATGTATGTGCAGACAATTAAAAGGTTTATTTTCTTGTCTATAGGCTACACTCATGACATTTTAGCTTCAAGACAAAAGCCCAGAGTTGCTATAACAACATGTCTTCATCAAGTACTGTAAGCCTATCAAAAATGAACGATGAACCCTCTCATACAAATATAAAAGTACAAAAGGCCTACCTTACAACCAAACAGGCTTCATGCAAATCATTACATGTGGTAAAAGCAAATTGTGGCTGAAAACGTGAGTATACATTAAGTGAATTCATTGCAATGAGCTGTTTTAAATGGAAGCTCATACCTGTCATCAAAAAATAAAATAAAAATACCTCATGATTTGTCAACGTGCACAATTAGTCTATGCTCCAATTTTATCAACTGTAGCCTACTGGTAACAACCACAGCTGCAGGTGGGTGAATGTCATGAAACCAGTTTTAAACATGTTGTAGCAAATTGAGTTACAAAACCATGATGCGTCTGTAAGATCTGCAAACGATACTATACCTCCGCAACACCAACAAGAAAAAACAACCCATACTCACCAAGATCCCAACCCACACGAATGCAACACTCCTCTCCGTTCCCAATCACCAGAATTCTAATCAGCTGTTTTCCATTCCCCCACCAGTATATATCCAGCTTCATTCTCCCTTCTGTGTGAGGTATTGTTTGTATGTGCAACCCTACTAAGCCCTTCGTAAACCTATTGATTGAGATTCCAGTTTTTGACCTTTTTGCTTGCCGTGAGTTTTCGAGTCCGTCTTATCCCTATCTGTACCTTAGCCTGAGTCTGCCCGTGTACCAACCTGTTCTAGTTTTTGGATTACCCTGTTAGCCTGCTCCTTTTGTACTGTTGCTGTTTTTCTTGGGACTACCTGTTAACGACCTCTGCCTGTTCATCTGACTACTCCTTTTGCCTGATCCTGGAATATATTAAAAACAACATTTGCAAGCTCTGCAAGTGGGACCTAACATCTGCCTCTGGGTTGTATTCTTACAGCGTCTGCAAAAATCAACTATCATTTTGAGGACTAAGATGTCTAGTTTTTGTCCAAGTGTTAAAATACATTCTACATTTTCACCTGAATTGAGTAAATTTCGTAAATTACCGAAATGCATCCGGATTTAATTCTTGATTAATTTAAAAAAAGCCAAACTGATTTGAATAAAACAAAAACTATGTTGCTGCAGTTTGCCCATAAATCATAAAAATGTTATACTAGTTGACGTTTACATTGAACTATAGTATTTATTACCTAAACACAGTGTCTGTGGACATTACCGTAACACTTTTCTGTAAAAACTCCAGGAATAAAGTTTTATTCACCCATGATGCATCATCTAGAGGAGTAGTAGAAGTGAATTTATTTGCTTATTTGCCTTCAGAATGAGGTTCTTATTCTCAAACACCCCCTTTACCCCACTTGGCCTTCTCATTACCGAAACGGCAAAAAAGTTCAAATTCTGAAAAAGTTAATTTTATTATTTTATAATTGAATTTTGAATATTTCTATTTTCAGTGTTATTTTTAACTCAGGCATTAGGGGAGCAATGTAAAAAATATTAGCAATTGATTTGTTTATTACTTTTCGGGATTGTTGCAGTAATGAGAATTTTGTGGAAATTCTGGTAAAATGCATAATATCTTGTAAAAAAACATAACAGTAATTATGAAATAAGTACAGATCCAGGTAGCCTAGAGAAGCCTATGCGCTCTGATCCTATCTGGGCCAGGAGTTTTTCCAGGATTTTTAAAAAACCTTATGACCTGATTAGAAAAATAATATAGCCCCATCATAGCCCAAATAAAAACATGTTTTACGGCTGATTTATTACTATGTCATACACTACAACTAGGGTCTGGATCTGATTAATAATACAAAAATATACCCAGATAATATTCTTATACTTGCCGGTGTTACCGAAAACACTATCCCAGTTTGATATGCTGCTTGTGTATGTATTCCCATATCAGCTAAAAATAGAACATTGTGTTTTGGTCAAGGAGATGAAAGCTAGATGACTACAGTTAGCTACAACAGTTTCTACCATTTCACAATAGCCTGTAGTTATTACTTCTAAGCAAAATGTTACAATGTTGTTTGGTTTATTGTTTAGTATCAATACCTTAGATTGTATTTGCGTATCAATGCAAAATAGGCTAATTTGATGCATAGCCTATAGCCTATACTGTAGATCAGATCAAGGAACCAACACAACACTGCCCCCACGGCAAGGGTACGTCGAATGTCAGAGCGTACTACAAGGAGCCTCCCCTTTTGTAACAAAACAACTACATTGCGACACTGCTACGTCGGCGTCATTTGAGTATTCTGTGTAATACCCTTTTGGTTAGCCTACTACCAGATCAGGAAAAACTCTGAGCCCCAGGAAAACAACCCCCCCCCCCCCCCCCCCCCCATCACTCTGAGACCTGCGGTGCAACATCTGAAATCAATACACAATGTTACAAACAGTGTTGCCAACAATCTTCCAGTGACATCTGCTATTGATTTGTTGCTAGATTACATTTTGGCGATGCCACGACGACAGCACCAATTTGCCTTGATCCAGCACAGCTGCGCTCCCCAACGTAATGTTTTTGCCCCCTCTCACCGCACACCCCCTCCCCTGGTGCTTCTCTGCCTGTGTGTGCGCCGTTGCTGTGACTTCTGTTGCACAGTCAACTCCCCCACTCTCGTATGCAGCAGAATTGCGTGGGGAGAAGTTCTCAAAACTCCCCAAAGGTAGCCTGAAAAGCAGCTGAATTTGTCGCTCGAATCTTATACCAATGGAAGTTGCTGGAGGGGTCTGAAAACTTGCTATATATTGTGACAAAGTTGCTAAGTTGGCAACACTGGTTACAAATTAAAATAACATGTTCTATTTGTAGGATCTATGTTTTTGGAGGTGGGGATGGGCTTCCATAGTTCTATGTGGCTCAGTGCAGCCGGAAGCTAATGCAACATTTTCAGAATGTAACAGGATGTTACTGCAATTTATGGTAAAAAAAAGTCTCAAATATTAGGAATTTCAGCTGTTTCAAAAACATTGTTCTGCTGTTATCATTTATACTGTAGGAGTGTTGACCTCAACGAGACACTTGGGCAGGTGTCGTGCTCTGCCTCCGGAGGTAGAGGTCGAGACGTAGCAAGTACGCAAGTTTACATTACAGTAATATGTGTAGCCGATGGTATTTTTTACCAATATTGTATTTAGTCTGAAGAGGCTCTTATTCTCACTGAATATAGTTATTGGCACGACATTTCAATTGACATAATATGTACACGCTTTTCAATTCACATTAGCGATGGGAATGTCACGAGCCAAGAGAGTGTTCGGTTCACGTTCTTCCTTCGCATCTCAAAAGTACTGTGAATGTCACAGTAGCCAGGAGGCTAAGCATAACAAAGTAAGTACAAAGTGTGTATGTTTTGTACAAAGTGTACAAAACATTAGGAACATCTGCTCTTTCCATGACATAAAATGACCAGGTGAATCCAAGTCAAAGCTATGATCACTTTATTATGTCACCTGTTAAATCCACTTCAATCAGGAATGAAGCAGGTTAAAGGATTTTTAAGCCTTGAGACAATTGAGGCATGGATTATGTATGTGTGCCATTCAGAGGGTGAACGGGCAAAACAAAAGATTTAAGTGCCTTTGAACGGGGTATGGTAGTAGGTGCCGGGCGCACCGGTTTGAGTGTGTCAAGAACTGCAACGCTGCTGGGTTTTTCACACTCAACAGTTTCCAGTGTGTATCAAGAACTGTCCACCACCCAAAGTACCTCCAGCCAATTTGCCACAACTGTGGGAAGCATTGGAGTCAACATGGGCCAGCATCCCTTTGGGACGCTTTCGACACCTTGTAGAGTCCATGCCCCGACGAATTGAGGCTGTTCTGATGGCAGTACACCCCTTTATTACCACTCATAATAAAGAGGTGTACTGCTTTTCATTTGTACTTATTTACAGACCTCTCTTTAGGCCTACACTTTAATTATTACAACAAAACCATATTAGACTCTTGAATAATGCAACAATTCCCAAGCATTGACAAATTGTTCTTTATATTCATATTAGTGAGCTCATTTTTAAGGCTAACGTTGCTTGATGAAGACATGTTGTTAGCGTTAGCTAGCAGTAACTCTGTGCTTTTGTCTTGAAGTTAAAATGTAATTATCTGCACATGCTTGTGAATTGCGTTTCTCTAAATGTTTACTTGCATATCAAAACACTTTTTAGATAGTAGGCCTAATGGGCTTCCATAGTTTTACGTGGTTTAGTGCAGCATACTGCAACAATTTCAGAATGTAACAGGACGTTACTGCAATTTCAATAAAACAGCTGTTTCAGCTGTTTCAAAAACATTGCTCTGCTATAACTAGTTATACTCTAGAAGTGTTGATCTCAATGAGACAAATGTGTTTACACTGCCCTGCTTTGAGGGGGAAACTGTCGGGCGAGTGTCCTGTGTGACCTCCGGAAGGTAGAGTTCGAGATGTGATAATTTCACAAATTTACACAACAGTATTATCTATATAGAACCTCTCAAGAAGTTCTGGAAAATGTCCCTGTGCAATCGTCAACGTGAGACAGATCAAAGAGATATCCCTTACACAGACCAAAATCCCACAATTTTACCATGCCTGCTTCTTTATAGCAGCTGTTGGTATATCTGAAAAGGGTATGGAGTAAAAAACATGGTAAATTAAAACCTACCTAAAGATTCCTGCTTTTTCATAGACCCGGTAACCAAAATACAGGTGTGTCTAGCCTTCCTCCCCTGCCCTCCCCTCTTTATCTCTGCTCCCCTCCCCCTCTTCTTCATGATCTCTTTCTTTCCCTCTCCCTATTTAACAGTCATGTATGCTATGGTAAAAGTTGCTACCTTTGAGGCTCATTCCAGACCGGAAGCATCTACTGAGACGACAGGAAGGACAGTTCTTCCTCCTCAGTTTGTCGATGGTGCAGTCGTTACGGCTGGCGCACAGGTGATTCTGCTTACCTGGGGACACAATAACATCTCATTTCCTGTGTGTGTGTGTGTGTCCGCCTGCGAGAGGGTTTTTGGTTTTACTATCCTTGACCAGAAGTCCTCACAAGGATAGTAAAACAAGAAATAGTTGGACTCCAACCCCCACAAGGGAAAAAGCTATTTTAGGTTTAGGGGTTAGGGTTACAATTAGGGTTAGGGGTTAGGTTTATAAGTTACGGTTAGGGGTTAGGGAAAGTAGTAAATTGTTTGGTCCCCAGTAAAATAAACGTTTGTGTGTCTCACCCTCTGCTGTCCTCTTAAAGAACACCTTGCAGCTCCCACAGGTAACAGCTCCATAGTGACAGCCGGACGCCTCGTCTCCACATACCTTACACACCCTCCGGTCTGAGAAATACACCCTCACTGGCAACATATCCTCACATCTGAAACACACACACACACACACACACACATCTGTGAACACACACCTAACGCTCTTTTAGATTTTACAGATACACCCACGCATCTGAAACGCACCTACCTGCCTATACTTGCCTATCTGCACATACCAGCCCATTGACGTGGGATTGAGTCATGCAGGTTCCAGAATCTGTTTACCAGATGGTGTGGAATATGGGCTCAGATTGACTTTACACTACTTTTGAGGTATGACAAGTCTGACAAACTTGACATTTTAAATTAGCAGGCTATCTGTTAAAAGGGCGACTACGCTTCCTGATTTGGCCTTGTTTTGGATTTGGTTAATTAATAAATCCTAGTGGCCATGACTGAATTCAAACGTGGGTGTGGTTTGATGTGGGTATCTCTGTGTGTTTGGCGGCAGGTAGCCTAGCGGTTAGAGCGTTGGGCCAGTAACACAAAGGTCGCTGGTTTGAATACCCGAGCTGCCAAGGTGAAAAAACCTGTCGATGTGTCCTTGAGCAAGGCTCTTAACCCAGGGGCGCCATACTACTATGGCTGACCCTGTAGGTAGGCCGTCAATGTAAATAAGAATTTGTTCTTAACTGACTTGCCTAGAAAAATAAAGGTAAAAAAAATAAGGTAGCCAAATCAATTAGCTTCAGCCATCGTGTGCGATCGTGGCAAAGTTGGTTTGACTTTGGATAACCTATCTATAAGTTAAATGGTCCTTGAATGTGAATTAATTCAACTTGATTAATATCCACAACTAGAGCTTTGACTACCCACTGACCCACTGACCCACTACCCCACAGCCTTGGCATTAAGTGTGATATTATTATTATTAAAGCTGCACTATGTAACTTTGTAGATCTGTCATTCTCATTGAAAGCAAGTCTAAGAATCGGTTGATCTGTTCTATGTGCGCTATCCACATTGACGGGACCGCAGTGGAGAAGGTGAGAAGTTTCTCGGCGTACACAGACAGTGTGATGAAGAAGGCGCAACAGCGCCTCTTCAACCTCAGGAGGATGAAGATATTTGGCTTGGCACCTAAAACACTCACAGACTTTGACAGATGCACAATTGAGAGCATCCTGTCGGGCTGTATCACCACATGGTACGGCAACTGCACTGCCCGTAACTGCAGGGCTCTCCAGAGGGCGGTGCGGTCTGCCAAACGCATTACCGGGGGCAAACTACCTGACCTCCAGGACACCTACAGCACCCAATGTTACATCAAGGACAACAACCACCCGAGCCACTGCCTGTTCACCCCGCTATCATCCTTAAGGTGAGGTCAGTACAGGTGTATCAAAGCTGGGACCGAGAGACTGAAAAACAGCTTCTATCTCAAGGCCATCAGACTGTTAAGTAGCCATCACTAGCACATTAGAGGCTGCTGCCCTATATTTATAGACTAGAAATCACTGGCCACTTTAATAAATGGAACACTAGTCACTTTAATCATGTTTTCATATTTTACATTACTCATCTCATTTGTATATACTGTATTCTATTCTGTTCTACTGTATCTTAGTCTATGCCGCTCTGACGTTGATCGTCCAAATATTTATATATTCTTAATTCCATTCCTTTACTTTAGATTTGTGTGTATTTTGTGTATTGTTTTGAATTTATTACTTGTTAGATATTACTGCACTGTTGGAGCTAGTAACACAAGCATTTCGCTAAACTCGCAATAACATCTGCTAAATGTATGAAATTTCCCCCCCGGGGGAGCAATAAAGTACCTATCTATCTATCTATCTAAACACGTGTATGTGACCAATAAAATTTGCTTCCCGTTCTTAAGTTTAGATTTTGTGTCTTTTACTTTCAGTTTTGTAGACCAGCTTCAAACAGCTGAAACAACAATATTTTTGCTTATGTATATATATATATTTCACATTTATTTAGATTGTACAACGAGGAGGATCGTGTCCCTCGCTCGGGACGGTTGAGCTAAAGTGTGCTAATGTGATTAGCATGACGTTGTAAGTAACAAGAACATTTCCCAGGACATAGACATATCTTACACGGGCAGAAAGCTTAAATTCTTGTTAACCTAACTGCACTGTCCAATTTACACTAGCTATTACAGTGAAAGAATACCATGATATTGTTTGAGGAGAGTGCACATTTATGTACTTGAAAATGTATTAATAAACCAATTAGGCATATTTGGGCAGACTTGATACAACATTTTGAACAGTAACGCAATGGTTCATTGGATCAGTCTAAAACTTTGCACATACACTGCTGCCATCTAGTGGCCAAAATTTTAATTGCGTCTGGACTCCTAAGTAATATGATGGCCTTTCTCTTGCATTTCAAAGATGATGGGACAAAAAAAAGGCATGTTTTTTTCTTTGTATTATCTTTTACCAGATCTAATGTGATATATTCTCCTACATTAATTTCACATTCCCACAAAAGTGTTTCCTTTTCCATGCTTCAGGTCCTGAGCTACAAGCAGTTAGATTTGGGTATGTCATTTTAGGAGAAAATCGAAAAGAAAAAGGATTTGATCCTTAAGAGGACTATTAGAATTTTAGCAACCAGGAAATGGCAGAGTGATTTCTGTATAGTGCATCTTTAAGTGGTGAGTGTTGCATAATGTCCAACTGGGTCGGGTGCATTGAGACTAAATACATTAGTTGAAGGCCAGCGGGTAACCGACTGTAAACCTAATAAACACTGATTAGGGAGGCAAACAGTTGTGTCAGGGCCAGACACACTGGTGGGTAGTAGTCACTAGACGGACATGCTGGAAAGGACAGTGGCAATAACCTATCACTTGCAGTCTGTCCTCTCCAGCATGTGTATATTGTAGTGAGTCTCTGTAGTAGCTGGTGCAGGGAATTGGGTCACCTGTTAAAATCGATATAAAATGGCTGCATCTCAAATGGCAGACCCATAGGGAATAAAGGTGCCATTCGGGACATATCCTAACACTTAACTCTACATAATACAGTCATAACAAGTAAAATAAAGGTTTAAGAAAAAAAAAATATATATATAACAAATGGCATAACTGTTATTGAATTTGACAGATGTTACATATTACTGTTGTTTTGTTATGATGACATAGTTAGAGAAGCTCCATTGATTTGCCTCTGGTCCGCTTGGTCTTATGTGAAACAAAGAAAGACACATTTGAAATAAAATGTCTTATAAAGGGTACATATACCTGGAGTCAGCACCCATCCATCCAGAACTCTCCTTCTTGATAGGGGAGTGATACACTTGTTGGAGACCCCTTTCATGCATCATCATCACACTTTGGTAACTTTGCTCATGGACATGACACTCCTGTGGCATCCCAGAGTCATAGGCCTGATTGTTAACCCCAGGGGGGCAGGGTTTACGTGCTCCACGAGACATGCAATTTCCGTTGTCACAATATTTACAGAACCAAGATCCACCCGCCACCGGACAGGTTCCCTCGTGCCCTGGTTCGGTGTTGTTGTGGGTGCTTTGGTTGAGGCCATTGACGGTCGATGAGCCCGGAAAGTCCCAACCGAATAATGGGGTTGGGGAGTCTTTAGGGAATTGAGAACTTAAATGTAACATTTCGTCAAACTGAGATGGCACCGAGGGTGCGTTCGCGCTATCTAGATTCACGAACATGTCCGAGGTTTTACGGTGACCTCCGGACATCTCCAACTCGTGCGTAGGCCTTGTCGCCTTCCATTCGTCGTCCCTTTCGCTCTCCAGGGTCTGTAAAAACCCCACATAATTTAGTCCACAAATGTCTTGATTAACTTCGAACGATGGCACGAGATCATTTGATTTAATTATCGTTTTCCTCGGCATCTGGGTGGTTAACTCTGAGGTCATATTTGCGACCGCTCCAAACTCCGGAATTGGCACCTCTGACACGGTGAAACGGTTTCCGTGATTTGGGCCGCAGTCTGCAGAGACGGCAGTGTTGCTCCGTCCATTATCCACTATCTCGTTTAACTGCGAACTCAAATTTAAAGATACCGACACCGCGTCACATACCTCCTTGGCTGTATCTGATATATTGGTGCTACTCTGCATTGTCCCTTTTATTCCTTCCCAGACGCGTATGGTTCCAAATATTACGTGATCTCGAGGTCTCGGTTTTTCACAGTAGGCCTAAAACTACACACAATTTTCCATGATGTGAGAGTAGAAACAACTAGGCTACGTCAAATCATAACGCAACCGTGTAACCGGAGATTCCTGCTATGCCGTTATGTCGGGCCGCCACCTATAACCAGCTGAACGACGGGAGCCTAAGTGAACGACAGCTCCCTTAGACGCCTCTGCGCTTTGCTCATTCGGTGTGACCTCGGGAAAAGGAATGGCTGGCGCGTGTCCAAGTTGTGACTCGTGTAGGGCAAAGTGAATTCTCTACGGTGTTATTATTGTCTGTTTATAACACATTGTTCTAAATCTATCAGCTATTCTGACTGTAAAGTCTATTTACACATGGCACACACACGTCAATCACAACGGCTTATAATATATGACTACAGTGTTATACCGTAGCAGACATTTACAGTACTCAACGCAAATTCAATGTTGGTTAATGTTATTTATTTGACTCATAGAAAAGCTCTTTGCAAAGGATTTTGTGCTCATTCATACATGCGAAATGACATCCTTTGAAAATATTGTAAATAACCTCTCACTAAACTATCCATACAGAACAATAAGGTTTTTATAGTATATTAGCTAATTATTATTTAGCATAGATGCATTTCAAGATTGCAAAAACCATGAGAAAAAACAGCATGAAATATGATATATATTAATAATATCATCACTCACTTTGATTGTTGTACTAGTAGCCTACAGTCTGTAATCCACAGAATTTGACATTACTGATCTAAAAATCCCATGAATGTAATACTTTACAGCCAATAGATGGCACTCTTTAGTTACTGGAGACAACACACTATTGGGGAGAGGCAGTGTGTGCTTACAAAGTCAATAAAGTAATGTAATGTTAACATTGTAATTACACTACCTGTCTATATGACTTCCATTAACATACATCGATTCAGTACAGACTATTGCTCTCTCTCGCTCTCTCTCTCTCTCTCTCTCTCTCTCTCTCTCTCTCTCTCTCCTCTCTCTCTCTCTGTCTCTCTCTCTCTCTCTCTCCCTCTCTCTCTCTCCCTCTCTCTCTCTCTCTCTCTCTCTCTCCCTCTCTCCCTCTCTCCCTCTCTCTCTCTCTCTCTCTCTCTCTCTCCCTCCCTCTCTCTCTCTCTCCCTCTCTCTCCCTCTCTCTCTCTCCCTCTCCCTCTCTCTCTCTCTCTCCCTCTCTCTCTCTCTCTCTCTCTCTCTCTCTCTCTCTCTCTCTCTCTCTCTCCCTCCCTCTCTCTCTCTCCCTCTCTCCCTCTCTCCCTCTCTCTCTCCCTCTCTCCCTCTCTCTCTCCCTCTCTCTCTCTCCCTCCCTCCCTCTCTCTCTCTCTCTCTCTCTCTCTCTCTCTCCCTCTCTCTCTCTCTCTCTCTCTCTCTCTCTCCCTCTCCCTCTCTCTCTCTCTCCCCCTCTCTCTCTCTCTCTCCCTCTCTCCCTCTCTCTCTCTCTCTCTTTCTCTCTCTCTCACATGGACTCAAACTCGTCGATGCGTTGCTTGGTGTTGCCCTGTCGTATCTGACGGAGGGTCCTGTACTTGTCCCGGCCGGCCTTCACGTTCTCCGCGTGGATCAGGTCGTTGGGAGTATTCTTACTGTCGTCTCGAGCGCTGGCCAACTCAGTGCTCAGGGCCTGAGGACAAACGGACAACAAGGACACAAATAGCCTCTTAGAGCGCAACATGTGTGCTATACATGTAATTAATGTGTAGTACATGTGTAGTACATGTGTAGTACATGTGGCCTAAGAACCATATCTCACATTTCAGAGTTCAGGGCTGGAGGACATTTTTACATTTAGTCAGGACAGAACCCAACCAGGCATAAAGGGTTATTGTTAAGTTAGGGTCATAGGTTATATGTTAAAGTAGGGTCTGACCTTTGTATAGCCATTCATTCTTCTGGACCTCTGTTACGGTCATTAAGTAGGGGCATGGGATAGGGTCAAAGTTCATGGCTTATGGGTTAAGTTAGAGTCTGACTGTCTGACCTTGAGGTGGTAAGGTGTTTCAGCAGCCATTCGTTCTTCTGGGCCTCCGTCATGGTCATGAGTTAGGGTTAATTAAAGGTCATAGGTTATGGGTTAAAGGGGAACGCCACTCCAAAACGATCTTGTGGTATTTGTGTATCAACAGTGGACTAATGGGGAAAAAAAGTTCCTCTTTAAGTTAGGTGTTTCTGACCTTGAGGTGTTTCTGTAGCCGCTCGTTCTTCTGAGCCTCTGTCATGCGTTCCTCCTCACTGCGGTCTCTGACCATGCCTGGTGATGTCAGCTCGGCACTGGCCTCGGCGCTGCTCTCGTCGGTCTCGTCATGGTCCCCCTGCACAGAGTCCTGGATGTGGACACCGATGACTTTAGTCTTCAGCACTTCTTTGGCCTGCTCCAAATCAACATCCACTATGACTGCCTGACAACAAACAAACACATGACCACTCACAGTGTGGTTAGTGAGGATAACGCTATCACACACTCATACTCACACTCACATACGCTCACTCGCATTGGAGCACTGTGGTTACACAGAGGGTTAGACAGAGGGTTACACAGAGGGTTACACATAGGGTTACACTAGCACATTCAGCCATTCATTCTCTCTCACCCTTTTCTGACATCTCTTTGTATCGTCGTCCTTCTTCTTTACATCCTCCAGAAGGGACATCTTAGAGGTCAGCTCAGCCAGCTCAGTGGCCTGGAAAGAGAACCTTAGAATAATACAGGAGCCTCCTAGTGTGTGTGTGCGCGTGTGTGGCTGTCTGTCTGACTGTCTGTCTATGCGTGTGTCTGTGTGTGGTGTCTGTCTGTCTCTCTATGTGTGTGTGTGTGTACCAGGTTCTCTTGGTTCTTCATCTGGCTCTCTGATTGCTGTAGTAGGGCTGCCTTGGTCTCTTCCGCTGCTCTGCGCTCCTTCTCCAGACGCTCTGCCTCCTCCTGGGCAAACGTCCTCTCCTTCTCCAGCTCCAGGGCCCTGCGAGTCTGCTCCTCCAGCTCTACACACACACACACACACACACATAGAGAGTAAACACATACACGCACGCACACAGAGTCATGCACACACACACACACACACACAGAGAGTAAACACACACACACACACAGAATATGATCACACACAAGCATGCATGGATACCCATACAGTACACACACTGTCAGACGTCAGAAAGAGTCAGACCTTCCTGAGCTTTCTTGGTCTCTTCCTCGATCTGTTTCAGTCTGCCCATCAGCTCCATGGTTTCTCTGGCGATCTTCTCCGTCTCCTTCTCTGCATTCTCTCTCTTCTTCTTCTCGCTCTCCAGCAGAGCTCTGGAACGAGGGATACGAGGGATGAGTAAACACCTGCTAACAACCTCATCTCTCTATCACTCTCTCTCTTTCCCCCTCTAACGCTCTCTCTCCGTCCTCACTTCTCCATCTGTCTCTTAGTCTTCTCCTCGCGGGCCTGGGCCTTCATCTGCTGGACCTCGATGGTGTCTGGCTTCCTCCTCCTCATGTACAGGTCATGGTTCCCCATGCACAGCGCCAGGATACGCTTGTTGATCCGCAGACGAGGGGCGTAGAACACAAAATCCTGGAAAAGTCACAGTTACCACGAATGTAGTTATCAGTGCCTCTTGCAAAATGAAGTGACCTTTATTCTGTACTGAATTCTAACCAAATATACATCAGATAAAGAAACAGAGGTGATGTACCGGGGCTTTCTTGTCCATGGGCTTTATAACAAACTTCTTGTCGTTAAAGGAAATGTTTCTGATTTCACTCCACGGGAAGCCGATCTTAGGGGTCATCCTATTATGAGAATACAACACGGTTGAACAGATCACTCCAATGTTTTCAGACTTCAAAACACAAACATAGGCACAGACCCATGCATACACACACATGATAACATAAGCACTATACACACACGTACACATGGCTATTGTGTTGTAGATATGTGGTAGTGGAGCAGGGGCCTGAGTTCACATACTGAAATCTGTTATGAATGTATGGTAATGTTTTTAAAATGGTATGACTTCCTTAATTTTGCCGGACCCCACAAACAGTAGCTTCATAATAAATACAAATATGAATACAAAAGTAGTATATTATCATGATGAGCCTATGGTGAATTCAGATCTAGTTAGTGGTTCCTACCTGTCAGTGTTCTGGTATATGTTGAGGCCCAGAGCGTCTACCCCCAGCCACAGCTCTGAACCCTTCTTGTTCTTGATGCTGAAGTAGTTGACTCCATACATCTCGAGATCCTGAGCTATCTTCAGATACTCCACCATGGCATCCTCCCTGGGGACAGACAGACACAGACACAAACACGTGCACAGTGCCAGATATAGACACACACCTAGACACAGGCACAGTGAGAACACAGCTAACGTAATGCTTAGCACATTCTACATCAAATCTGTGCAACACGAGTAGGCCAGCGCCAACTTGGACTGTGAGTAGACAGGACATGTGTTCTTACCTCAGCACCCACTTGTGTTCCTCATGGTACACTTTGATCCTATTCTCCCACTGTTCCCTGTTCAGCTTGTGCTGCTCCAGAACCCTGGGGGTAGAGGACATGACAAGGTAGCCTAGCGTTTAAGAGTGTTGGGTCAGTAACCAAAAGGTTAACAGTTCAAATCCCCGAACTGACTAGGTGAAAAATCTGTCGATGTGCCCTTGAGGAAGGCACACTTAACCCTAATTGCTCCTGTAAGTCTCTCTGCTAAATGGAATTGACTCCGACACTGATCTAAGTATGGGAGAGAGTAATCAGAGGAACATTCAGGGAGACTCTTCAAAATGATCACAGAAGATCAACAAATTCAGGAGACGGTTTCACCAGTTTAGCTTCTGTTTGTGGGCTGAGGTATGTCACACGGGTGATTGAGAGAGATGGCACACCTCTGGGGAAGCAGCTTGTCTCTGCTGAGGTAACCAGGGAAGTGGTAGTCCTTCTTGTAGTCTCCATGTTTGGTCTGAACAGAGTAGGAGGCCAACAGCACAGCTGTCTCAGGAGGACAGTAGATATCATCATTCAGGATGCCCTCCTTCACCTGCAGTGACAAACAGTGTGTGTCTGACCTGTGTACATCCTTATACATGTATGTGTAGGAGAGAGTGGGGTTAGTTGAGCCACCCTTGTTTTTAGGAAAACAAACACAAAATTAATCATGTGACCAAATATTTAGCAAGAGGTCATCATTTCTTGGATGGAAGAAACCACATGGAAAAAGTGTTAAACAAGTTAGGTCTAAAAAAAATGATTTTCACTAAGTCAAATGTAAGTATTGTGTTATAGGTTTCATGGTGCTTGTATCTAAACCAAATTACATTGTTTTAAGATTCTGATTACATTTGGTCAATTTTATACATAATATGCATAGTATTTTTGCAATGTACCTTGTGTAAGTTGAGACCCAGAGTGAGTTCCTAAAACTTACAACATTCTGAAATATATGTAGAAATCTTTGTTAAAAAGAATACTGTACTTCCCTTGACGTAGTGATAATGGATGTAAAGAATGTCTCAACATACTACACATTCCACTATGCTAGCATGTATCTATTGCTCTTTGGTCTGACCTAGTATTGACTCAGTGCTCTTTATAAGATCCTATTTTGGATTTTCTATTCCTTTACCTTTGATATTGAACATTGTATTGTTGAGGAAGAGCTTGTAAGTGAGCATTTCTCTGACATTTAATCCTAGTAAATATTCCCTGTCTTAGGTCAGTTAGGATCACCACTTTATTTTAAGAATGTGAAATGTCGGAATAATAGTGGAGGGAATAATTTATTTCAGCTTTTATTTCTTTCATCACATTTCCAGTGGGTCAGAAGTTTACATACACTCAATTAGTATTTGGTAGCATTGCCTTTAAATTGTTTAACTTGGGTCAACTTAACTTCCACAAGCTTCCCACAAGAAGTTGGGTGAATTTTGGCCCATTCCTCCTGACAGAACTGGTGTAACTGAGTCAGGTTTGTAGGCCTCCTTGCTCGCACACGCTTTTTCAGTTCTGCCCACACATTTTCTATAGGATTGAGGTCAGGGCTTTGTGATGGCCACTCCAATACGTTGACTTTGTTGTCCTTAAGCCATTTTGCCTTCCTGACTGATGTCTTGAGATGTTGCTTCAATATATCCACATAATTTTCCTTCCTCATGATGCCATCTATTTTGTGAAGTGCACCAGTCCCTCCTGCAGCAAAGCACCCCCACAACATGATGCTGCCACCCCAGTGCTTCACGGTTGAGATGGTGTTCTTCAGCTTGCAACCCTCCCCCTTTTTCCTCCAAACATAACGATGGTCATTATGGCCAAAAAGTTCTATTTTTGTTTCATCAGACCAGAGGACATTTATACAAAAAGCACAATACTTTTGTGCCTGTTTCATCCAGCATTTTCACAAGGTCCTTTGCTGATGTTCTGGGATTGATTTGCACTTTTGGCACCAAAGTACGTTAATCTCTAGGAGACGGGTCTCCTTCCTGAGCGGTATGACGGCTGCGTGGTCCCATGGTGTTTATACTTGCGTACTATTGTTTGTACAGATTAACGTGGTGCCTTCAGGCATTTGGAAATTGCTCCCAAGGATGAATCAGACTTGTGGAGGACTACACATTTTTTTCTGAGGTCTTGGCTGATTTCTTTAGATTTTCCCATGATGTCGAGCAAAGAGGCATCATGGGTAGGCCTTGAAATACATTCACAGGTACACCTTCAATTTACTAAAATTATGTTAATTAGCCTATCAGAAGCTTCTAAAGCCATGACATAATTTTCTTCAATTTTCCAAGCTGTTTAAAGGCACAGTCAATTTAGTGTATGTAAACGTCTGACCCTTTGGAATTGTGATATAGTGAAATAATCTGTCTGTAAACAATTGTTGGAAGAATTGCATGTGTCATGCACAAGGTAGATGTCCTAACCGACTTGCCAAAACTATAGTCTGTTAACATGAAATCTGTGGAGTGGTTGAAAAATGAGTTTTAATGACTTCAACCTAAGTGTGTGTAAACTTCCGACTTCAACTGTATGTGTGTGTGACCTGCAGGAAGAAGAGTCGTTGCGTGGCCTCTTGGATCAGTTCCTCAGCTACGTCTTCAGGGTAGAACTTGGCCCTGAACTTTATCAACAGAGGGTTCTCCCTGCGTACATCCTGAGCTGTCACCTGGGAACATAAATGAGTAAACAAAAGAATGAATTAACATGGAAGTGTGTGTGTGTGTGTGTGTGTGTGTGTGTGTGTGTGTGTGTGTGTGTGTGTGTAGTGAGGATGTACTCACCCTCTTGTTGAGTTTGAGCCAGGTAGAGAAGCCTTTGCTGTCCTGGTACTGTAGGCCAAAGAACCAGGTCTCTCTCAGCCCGATGGTCTTCACTATCTACACAACAATGAAGAAGAAGAAGAAAACAGGAAACAGAGATTTGGCTATATGTCTGTCCGTCCGTATGTCCGCCAGTCTGTCTGTTCATCATTCTGTCTGTCTATCTGTATGTCTGTCTGTTCATCTTTCTGTCCGTGTACCTGGTCGAAGAGTTGTTTGCCAGTAGTGCTGGGCAGGATGGCAAACTCCAGCTCAGCGTCCATGGTGGTGACGCGAACATTGATCTACCAGAGGGCATTCACATAGACACAAACTGGAGTATGAATGGGAGGAGAGAGAACTTAATAGCCTATTAAAACACATAGATAGAGTAATGGTTAGTATAATAGGTAGTATGGCTTACAACAGAGGATAGGCATGCAATATACTAAGGGGCTAAGCGAATTGTATGACTCTTACTATGATTGTAAAATGGTGTGCCAATTCTTTGTGAGGAAAAAGGCCCAAAAAATATAATATAATTATGTTTCTTACATTTTTCTGTTCAACCTGCAGGATCATCCAATCGCAAGTGGTTGTAGGGGACTACAATCAAAACATGAAGCCCACAAGGTATTTTTAAATGTTAAATATTGTTTAGGGAGAATTCTCAGAACAAAATTGAGAGTATTCTCAGAACAGGGGAAGGTTCTAGGATTCCATGATCCACACAGAACTGTAGTGTGGTTTCTATTGTGGCTGTCGTTGTTTTAATGTCAATCATGTTAGTGAAAGGTTTTTTCTAATAAATTCTAATCTACCCCAGGTTGCCAGCGCTAGGGTTTCTGAGGTGGTTTTTAACACTGATTATGGAGCAAACTGGAATAAAGTTACGAAACAGCAGAGATCAGAGCGGGCCAGGCCAACTAGGGAGGCCCATATGTAGGCCAATTCTCATATGTTTAATGTTGATTATATCGGTCTATTCTGGGCAGAATACTTCAACCACAAAAAATATGAACGTTTCTACAACTACAATGTTTATATTACTCAAAAGAGCTAAGATATAAAAGATTGAGTTTCAAAGTTGAGTGAAATCCCTATACTACAAGTATCACACAGAACGATGTACTGTTGTGTTGAAGCTCAAACTCTTAAAAAGTATTTGTGTCTAATTTGAGTGGTTATCAAACAAACACTTAATTTTTAACAAACACGGTATAACTAAGGGTAGTAACATGGTAAACCTTTAAAATGGCTGAAAATCACAACTCAATCCATCAAACAACAAAAACAGCCAAGAAACTAAGCACTGTGTCCAGAACAAATCTGTCCTAGAATCAACTTTTATAGCTCATTATTCTGTCTCACAGAGAAACAGAGACATGACTATGCGAAAAAGTTGGCCTTGTCTTACTGTTAAATGCTAAATGTACACAATCTCACACTGATCTTACACAGACAGCCACATCTTAACTTCAATCCAGATGTTATATGATAAAGATAATAAATCCATACTCACAGAAGACATTTGCAGATCTTTTATCTCCTATATTATTAAGTTCCTGAGAGGTCCTTCTTCCGGCACTAGCCTCCTCTCCACAGAGTCATATGAAAGCGCTTGCAATATTCACTAGGATTATGGTGAATTAAAACAAGCCATTGTTGTGTTCTCAGGACTAATCCAATGGCAGCCCAGGAATCTAACTCAAGGTGGATTAGGGCGGTGTACTAACACTTGACCCTCACAGGCCCACTGCAAAATGGCACACAAGACACTGAATTTACATCAACCTTTAGAATACGATAATTTCATATGAGATTTATGATAAAGCAATGTTGATAATATACTGTAGACCTAGCCTTAACCCTAGACCACATTGCCACTAGCCAAGAAAAAAGTGATTACTAAACCCAAAACTCAAGGCATTCCTTCCTGGTTCTGTGCATGTCCATGTATGCCTCTTCCATTTGTATTTTTTAATACAACATGTAAATGTTATTTTGTAAAAATATATATTTAAGCATTGAAACACAATACAATAATACATCTACTACCACATTTACCCTGTGAGTAATGTAGACAGTTTGCATAGTTATCAAGAGGATTACATTCAAACAATGCAACCGTTTCTATCAGACAGTGTCTGCCTGGCTCTGAAACAACGTAACCGTTTTTATCAGACAGTGTCTGCCTGGCTCTGAAACAACGTAACCGTTTTTATCAGACAGTGTCTGCCTGGCTCTGAAACAACGTAACCGTTTTTATCAGACAGTGTCTGCCTGGCTCTGAAACAATGTAACCGTTTTTATCAGACAGTGTCTGCCTGGCTCTGAAACAACGTAACCGTTTTTATCAGACAGTGTCTGCCTGGCTCTGAAACAACGTAACCGTTTTTATCAGACAGTGTCTGCCTGGCTCTGAAACAACGTAACCGTTTTTATCAGACAGTGTCTGCCTGGCTCTGAAACAACGTAACCGTTTTTATCAGACAGTGTCTGCCTGGCTCTGAAACAATGTAACCGTTTTTATCAGACAGTGTCTGCCTGGCTCTGAAACAACGTAACCGTTTTTATCAGACAGTGTCTGCCTGGCTCTGAAACAACGTAACCGTTTTTATCAGACAGTGTCTGCCTGGCTCTGAAACAATGTAACCGTTATAACCAGACAGTGTCTGCCTGGCTCTGAAACAATGTAACCGTTTTAATCAGACAGTGTCTGCCTGGCTCTGAAACAATGTAACCGTTATAACCAGACAGTGTCTGCCTGGCTCTGAAACAATGTAACTGTTATAACCAGACAGTGTCTGCCTGGCTCTGAAACAATGTAACCGTTTTAATCAGACAGTGTCTGCCTGGCTCTGAAACAATGTAACTGTTATAACCAGACAGTGTCTGCCTGGCTCTGAAACAATGTAACCGTTATAACCAGACAGTGTCTGCCTGGCTCTGAAACAATGTAACCGTTTTAATCAGACAGTGTCTGCCTGGCTCTGAAACAATGTAACCGTTATAACCAGACAGTGTCTGCCTGGCTCTAAAACAATGTAACCGTTGTAACCAGACAGTGTCTGCCTGGCTCTGAAACAATGTAACCGTTTTAACCAGACAGTGTCTGCCTGGCTCTGAAACAATGTAACCGTTTTAATCAGACAGTGTCTGCCTGGCTCTGAAACAATGTAACCGTTTTAATCAGACAGTGTCTGCCTGGCTCTGAAACAATGTAATGTTATAACCAGACAGTGTCTGCCTGGCTCTGAAACAATGTAACGTTATAACCAGACAGTGTCTGCCTGGCTCTGAAACAATGTAACCGTTATAACCAGACAGTGTCTGCCTGGCTCTGAAACAATGTAACCGTTATAACCAGACAGTGTCTGCCTGGCTCTGAAACAATGTAACCGTTATAACCAGACAGTGTCTGCCTGGCTCTGAAACAATGTAACCGTTATAACCAGACAGTGTCTGCCTGGCTCTGAAACAATGTAACCGTTATAACCAGACAGTGTCTGCCTGGCTCTGAAACAATGTAACCGTTATAACCAGACAGTGTCTGCCTGGCTCTGAAACAATGTAACCGTTATAACCAGACAGTGTCTGCCTGGCTCTGAAACAATGTAACCGTTATAACCAGACAGTGTCTGCCTGGCTCTGAAACAATGTAACCGTTATAACCAGACAGTGTCTGCCTGGCTCTGAAACAATGTAACCGTTTTAACCAGACAGTGTCTGCCTGGCTCTGAAACAATGTAACCGTTATAACCAGACAGTGTCTGCCTGGCTCTGAAACAATGTAACCGTTTTTATCAGACAGTGTCTGCCTGGCTCTGAAACAACGTAACCGTTTTTATCAGACAGTGTCTGCCTGGCTCTGAAACGATGTAACCGTTATAACCAGACAGTGTCTGCCTGGCTCTGAAACGATGTAACCGTTATAACCAGACAGTGTCTGCCTGGCTCTGAAACGATGTAACCATTATAACCAGACAGTGTCTGCCTGGCTCTGAAACGATGTAACCAATATAACCAGACAGTGTCTGCCTGGCTCTGAAACAATGTAACCGTTTTAACCAGACAGTGTCTGCCTGGCTCTGAAACGATGTAACCGTTATAACCAGACAGTGTCTGCCTGGCTCTGAAACAATATAACCGTTATAACCAGACAGTGTCTGCCTGGCTCTGAAACAATGTAACCGTTTTAACCAGACAGTGTCTGCCTGGCTCTGAAACGATGTAACCGTTATAACCAGACAGTGTCTGCCTGGCTCTGAAACAATGTAACCGTTTTTATCAGACAGTGTCTGCCTGGCTCTGAAACAACGTAACCGTTTTTATCAGACAGTGTCTGCCTGGCTCTGAAACGATGTAACTGTTATAACCAGACAGTGTCTGCCTGGCTCTGAAACGATGTAACCGTTATAACCAGACAGTGTCTGCCTGGCTCTGAAACGATGTAACCGTTATAACCAGACAGTGTCTGCCTGGCTCTGAAACAATGTAACCGTTATAACCAGACAGTGTCTGCCTGGCTCTGAAACGATGTAACCGTTATAACCAGACAGTGTCTGCCTGGCTCTGAAACAATGTAACCGTTATAACCAGACAGTGTCTGCCTGGCTCTGAAACAATGTAACCGTTATAACCAGACAGTGTCTGCCTGGCTCTGAAACAATGTAACCGTTATAACCAGACAGTGTCTACCTGGCTCTGAAACAATGTAACCGTTATAACCAGACAGTGTCTGCCTGGCTCTGAAACAATGTAACCGTTTCCAGCGGGGGGTCACGCGAGTTTAATACACGCAGCCACTGTTTCTCCGCGCGTGCGTGGTGCTTCACTGCGCATGTCACGGCTGACGGCATTGTGTTTTTATTAGCTAGCTGGCAGACCAGCCTGGCCTTCCATTAAGATCTAATTTAGCAGGGTCTAAAGACAAAACCATGGGGGACGAACAAGAGATAATGTGCAAACTAGAAAACATTATGGAAATAAGGTAAAGAAAATAAAAAAATAATTATATATATATATATATCTTCTTCAAAGATACCACATCTGGTAAATGTAGCTGGATGGCTCAGGAAAAGATCAGCGAGAAGAATGGACTAGGCAGCTAATATTAGCGTCTTGGCTTTGTTATTGAGCTAGGAAGCTAGCTAAATGTGGCCGACATAACCTCGAGCAAGGTCAGCAAGCGGCGGGGACCGTTCCACTGTTGTTTGGAGGAACTCGTTTTTGTTTTGCACGTTACCGGATAGCTTGCTAGCTGTGCGTTATACATCAATCCAGCTGTTTGCAGATGCGAAGTGCTTTGCCAGATTAGCGGCTATCTGGCTACTTGGCTAGCTAGCTTTCTGTCATTAGCCAGGTCGCTAATAACCATGGTTGGTGGTCCCACAATGTCTAAGTTAATTCAGGCGGAACCAGTTACACATTTGCACGTTGTTGAACATATGTGCCACTGTATAACTTGGCATCAGTAACATCTGTGAAAAAAAGATGCCTGGACAAGAATTACACCAGTTATAACAATGTCAAGTGGTGCACGTCCATCTCTACTTCGGATATGCACGCATTATATTACTTATTTGCATGACAAGTATTATCTCTCCTTATTTTGAACGAATCTATTGCAACAGCAACACAATAATACACTAATGTCTTGGTTCTGGTCTCTTGAAAAAAATATTTTTATCTGAGGAGACTAACCAGGTTAAAAACAATATAAGATGCCTTAGGGCAATTGGTTTCTTAAGCATGATTGAGTGACGTGAAGTTGAACTGACAGAATGTTGTCTTGGTGCCCTCTGCCCTGTAATCAAAGGAATATGTGCATTTGTAAATAGCCTAGTGGCTAACTAATGTTGTATCATTGGTAACTAACTACTAGTGCATTTGTTAAGTACCTACTGTGTAACATTGGTAACTAGTGTTACACAGTGAAAACTAAGTAGTAATGCATTGGTTAAACTGTGTTTTCTATCATTTCAGGAATAAGACGGTACAGATGCAAAAGATCAAGTCTCGTCTGAAGTCAGAGTTTGAGTCCCTAGAGTCTGAGGAGAAACATCTGAAGGAATACAAACAGGAGATGGACCTCCTACTGCAGGAGAAGATGGCCCATGTAGAGGAGCTACGACTCATACACGCTGATATCAACGTGGTGGGTAGAGCAAGAGAGATAGAGAGAGTGTATGAGAGGGAGTGAGAGAGACAGAAACCACTATTTGATTTCTGAATGCACAAACAGATTTTAAAGAGTAATTTTTAGTTATAGTGAAACATTAATTTAAGGTGTCGTAAACGTTCCACAGGGATGCTGGCCCATGTTGACTCCAATGCTTCCCACAGTTGTGTCAAGTTGGCTGGATGTTGATTTTGGGTGGTGGACCATTCTTGATACACATGGGAAACTGTTGAGCGTGAAAAACCCAGCAAGGGCTGTGGCTGTCACGAAATGTCTTCAGCCGGTGATTGTCAAGCAAAAGACTACTATAAACACATTTATAGTAGCATCTCTTGGCCTCCAAGCCACTGATGAAGACCTTTGGAACATCTACATTTTAAAAAGTCTAATAAATCCATGTAATATAGCCTACTTCACAATAAATTCATTATTTATTTTAGACAGGTCTAAAGAAGATGTAGTCTATTTCAGAAAAACAGAATAGCATACTCTGAGTTGTCTTTATGTTAGGTCCTGATCTGGCTATGCCAAATGGCTGTGGACTACACTAGTTTATTTAGCAGACAAGATATTATTTTATAGTATGAAGAACACAATTGAACAAAGCTGAATACAATTGAAAGGATATTTTCTCCAAACGATTTGAGGGAGTGCACACATACAGCTATTCTGTGTTGAGCGGTTAACAAAGAAACGGGTATTAGAGTTATTAATATAACTTTAGTTATTCTACAAATGTTGGGCTATATGTTTTGATTTTTAATACATTGTAAGGCTGCGGGATGCGACCTATTCTGTGCGAGAAATAAATATTCAAAAAATAGTCTGGGACAGTTGTGGGATGCGATAAATCTCAACATTTTTTACACAATGTGGCTGACGCAACAGATCAGAACGTTTTGGCTATTTCTTCACATTATAAGTGAAGTAATGTGCACACGGCAGTAAGCATGAATGCTCCATTAGCGGAAAACACCGTTATTAAAAGTGACAGCAAATGCAATTATACATGTAATGCTTTTATTATAAACTTGAAACCCATGTAAAGTGGATTCATGGGCTGAATTTCAAGAAGTTATTTGGCCACTTTAGTTGTGATGCAAACCTTATTAAAACATATAGGTTTATGGGCCGGGCTACATGAGGTGTGACTACAGTATGATTAGAAAAAGGCCTTGTTTCTTATTCTGGGCTTCATTCACCAGCGATAGGCTAACATTGTCACCCATCAGCCATTCTTGATTGACTCTTGTCTTTACATATACTAAATAATACTCAATAAATAATATGTGACATTTGTTTTGATTTAGAATGGACCATTATCATGCACCTATACTCCTGTTGTAAATATAAGCAATGTGCTTAATTTTATTGGTCACATACACATATTTAGCAATGTTATTGGTCACATACACATATTTAGCAGATGTTATTGGTCACATACACATATTTAGCAATGTTATTGGTCACATACACATATTTAGCAGATGTTATTGGTCACATACACATATTTAGCAGATTAGCCTAGCCTATAGAAAGCTGATCCTCCTCTTTTCAGTAGATGCCATCGCTTTGTTTTTTTCGCGCAATTGCATAGATCTGTAAGGATTTATGTTCAGAGAGGTCTCTGGAAACCTTTATGTTTTCCAGGTTTAGTGTCCAGAGACCTCTCTTTTATTCTCTATGTTTGTGGTGGAATTGGTCCCCAATTAGAGGCAGGTGCGCTGCATTGCATGTGTGTGTTCCTTTTTGTTCGCGCCGGTTCTTGGTCGCTGTTGCTCCTGTGGTTATTTTTTAGTTTTCTATAATAAAAGGAATGCTTTTGCAACACAGCTCTGCGCTTTGAGTCCTGTCTCATAGCGACCGTGACAAGATCTTGAAATGTTGCACAACGTGAGCTCATGGGCTCTCATGAAGCGTTTGATTAGATTTTCGATACATTTGCCAGAGTGATTAGAGGGACAATAGAGTGCTGAGTACCAGGCAGTTAGCAAGTTTGGTAGGCTACCAATGACCATCAGCAGCATCAGAGCTCAGAGAAGCCTAGTTACTGTGACTAAACGGTCGCGTGGAATTTGACTGTCTTCATGACTCACTTTTCTTCCCAAAACAATACCTCAATAAATGTGAGTCCACATTTCAGACTATTTTTTGCGCCCCATGGGGCTTCGAATTTACACTGCAAGTAGCAATAGATGTCAGGAACTCGGCACCTCACCACTGTCAGCTAACTGTCCAGAGCTGTGTTTACTCACAATGCACATAAGTTTATTATCAGAGCGTGCCAGTGGACTTCTGGTAAGTATGCTTTAGTGATACAATGTTGGGATCAGGTAACAACTATGTTTACCTATGAATATTTATGAGCAATTCCCTCACCCACAAATTCTCACCTGAATGCATTTTTTGAAAATGTTAAGGTGTTGGACAAAGGCTGGAATTAGGGTTGAGTTACCTTTTAATAGTTTCTTCTTTTTCTGTATCTCTCTTCTCCTCTCTCTCCTTTTCTCTCTCCCCTTCTCCTCCCCAGATGGAGAGCACTATAAAGCAGTCGGAGAACGACCTGAACAAGCTGCTGGAGACGACGCGGAGGCTCCATGATGAATACAAACCCCTTAAGGAACATGTAGACGCCCTAAGGATGACCCTGGGCCTGCACAGACTGCCCAACCTCAACGAAGAGGAGGAGAAGCTCTCTCTGGAGTCAGCACACACATATTATATATACACACACACACACACACACACTCACAAGGTCGCACAGGCGCTCACACACATCAACTTGTTCTCTGTGCTATCTTCTATTTCTGTTGCCATAGTTACTGCTGTCTCTGTTGCCATAGTTACTTCTGTCTCTGTTGCCATAGTTACTCATGTCTCTGTTGCCATAGTTATTTATGTCTCTGTTGCCATAGTTACTTTGAGAAGCAGAAGGCGGAGTGGCAGAAGGAGCCTCATGAGCCCACCATCCCAGAATCCCTTGCAGCAGCGGCTGCTGCAGCCCAACAGCTCCAGGTCTCCCGCAAACAAGATGCCCGCCAGACCGCCACCTTCAGACAACAGCCCCCTCCCATGAAGGTACACAGTACACACCCTCCTATGAAGGTACACACACACACGCACATACACACTTCTCTCCCCTGTCTGTACCAACACAATGACACTACTGACGTCTGTATGTCTACATAGTAATGGCACATGATAACATCTCTGTTCTCTCTGTCATCTCTGTTCTCTCCCCAGGCCTGTCTGTCATGCCACCAGCAGATCCATCGTAACGCTCCTATCTGTCCACTGTGTAAGGCCAAGAGTCGCTCCCGCAACCCCAAGAAACCCAAGAGGAAGCCTGACGAGTAGACACACACACACACACACTCACTCTCCTACTACCATATTGCTACATTTCACATCTGGAAGTCAGTAATACTTCTTCATAACCTTCTCCATGTCATGGAACCTACGTTTAGTGTAATCGTAATTTTCCTAAATATGTTTTTTTTTTTTTATGTTTTTTTAAAAATCGGTGCTTAAGTGTTGAAATGTAATTGTTAACCTTAAGGTTTGATAGACCCTAGCCACGTTATATGCAATAATACAATATAAAAACCATTATACTGTAACTGTACCCATGTTGTGATTGGTTCTGGCATTAGAAATGTAAAACGTACTGCATTTACTCGTTACTCTGTATTTAACAGAATACATGCATGAACGCTTTCCATGGCTAAACTATAATGACTGTGTTTTAACTCTTTGTGATAATATGAAAGTGGGTTCATTGTTGGAGCGTGTAACCCAGGAAGTTGTTCTAATGTTTACCGAAGACACAAGGGACGGTCAAGGACTGAGAAACCCATGAGGCTTATTTGCTTTTAAGTGTTGTATGTGGAACTTTAATATAAAAATAAAAATGTCTGTTTTGTACTGCTGTTGGAATTGTCTTTTATTCTAGACTTTAAGATTAATATCATAATACAGATGATCAATGACACTCACTAGGTCATACAGGGCTCTGACCAGAAGTAGTGCACTTCATAGGGAATATTTCAGACATGTCAGACAGTGATAGCGCCAGTACGAAGCTCCCTTTAGCTCAGTTGTACTGTCGTCAAGAAGTCGTAAGGTTAACATTCTGGGCCTTCAAGATAACCCTTCATTGACATTCTGTTGGCAGGTTACATCCAGATTCCTCTGTGTCTCCTCAAAACCCATTGGATGAGAAAGCCAGAGGTCCCTCCCCTCTGACCTTCTCCTCTACTGCGTCCTAGAACACATGAGCACACAGATTAATTTACCTAAATATGAAACATTCTGTTCTCATACAACTTAGGACTGTTTGCCGTTTAAGTGTACAGGAACATAAGGACAGAAATGGATTATAATAACAGCAGGCAGCAGCAACAGAACCAGATACTGTGAGCAGTCTGTACTGTACCGTGTGTGTCAAATCAAACTTTATTTGTCACATGCTCCGAATACAACAGGTGTAGACCTTACAGTGAAATGCTTACTTACAAGCCCTTAACCAACAATGCAGTTCAAGAAAGAGGAATAATAAAATAAAAAGTAACACAGTAAAATAACGAGACTATATACAGGGGGAACCGGTACCGAGTCATTGTGCAGGGGTACAAGGTAGTTGAGGTAATTGAGGTAATATGTACATAGGTAGGGGTAAAAGTGACTAGGCAATCAGGATAGATAATAAACAGAGTAGCAGCAGCGTATATGAAGAGTGGGAAAGTGTGTATATGTGTTTTGGAGTGTCAGTGTCGTATGTTTGTGGGTAGAGTCCAGTGAGTGACTATACATAGATAATAGACAGCAGGTTAGCAGCAGTGTAAAAAAATGGAGGGGCGGGGTCAATGTAAATAGTCCGGGTGGCCATTTGATTAATTGTTCAGCAGTCTTATGGTTTGGCGGTAGAAGCTGTTAAGGAGCCTTTTGGTCCTAGACTTGGCGCTCCGGTACCGCTTGCTGTGCGGTAGCAGAGTGAACAGTCTATGACTTGGGTGACTGGAGTCTTTGACAATTTTTGGGGCTTTCCTCTGACACCACCTAGTATATAAGTCCTGAATAGCAGGAAGTTTGGCCCCAGTGATGTACTCGGCCGTACGCACTACCCTCTGTAGTGCCTTACAGTCAGATGCCGAGGAGTTGCCATACAGTGATGCAACCGGTCAGGATGCTCTCGATGGTGCAGCTGTATAACTTTTTGAGGATCTGGGGACCCATGTCAAATATTTTCAGTCTCCTGAGGGGGGAAAGGTGTTGTCGTGCCGTCTTCCCGACTGTCTTGGTGGGTTTGAACCATGATAGTTTGTTGGTGATGTGGACACCAAGGTTGCAGAGGTGTGTTGTGTTGTACCCTTTTGCAGAGGTGTGTGTGTTGTACCCTGTTGCAGAGGTGCGTTGTGTAGTCTATCCTCCAATGTGTTAGTGTCTAGTTGAGTTATCTTCCTCCTGATGAAGATGTTCAGGGACAGGGCTGCCTGATGCTGCACACACACTCCACACACTGATGGGTCATGCAGCTGTGTCCACAGTCTTAACACACACACACACACACACACACACACACACACACACACACACACACACACACACACAGAGCGCTTCAGTAAATGACACAGCCAGTAGAGCCATGCAGCTCAAAACATAGACAGTTATGTGAAGAGAAAGATTATTTTACGAGTCTCATCATCCTCTGTGAATGTCTGGAGCTTCAGAGCAGAGATGAGCTGTAGGGGGAGGGGCTGGGTCCCAGTCTGGAGCTTCAGGGCAGAGATGATCTGTAGGGGGACCGGCTTGGTCCCAGTCTGGGCAGCAGGGTTGGTCCTGCTCCTCGCTCTTGCAGGGTCCACAGACTCTCTCGGTCTCTGCTGCCTACTCTTCTGCAGCCCTTTCTCCTGTCTCTCTCTCTGTCCTTTAGGGTTGGGGGGCTTCCCTCTGCAGCCCTTTCTCCTGTCTCTCCGTCTCTTGGTTCTGTTTTCTGTGTACTTGTATGACCATCCTCCTACAGGTCTCACTCTGTAACCCCTATCTCCCCCTCTGAGGGCTACTCTGCCCCCTCTCCTCCTGGCTCTCTCTCCTACAGTTTCTGGGTTCAGTTAATTGTTGATCTGTTTTATTCTCCTGCAGTAGAACTCCAGTGCCTCGTTCTCCTCCATACCTAGGTTCAAGAAAAGGCCCCTTTGACGCCGCCGGAAATGCCACTTCCAGTCTAGGGAACACAACTTCCACAAACATGGCACCGGATTTGTTTATGAGGTCGCTAACGTAACTTATTTTTATAACTTTTATTTAAAACATTGCAACGGGCTATGGGTGCACAGACTCAATAGAATAAAAGTACCCTTACATGAGGAATAAGGAATTGAGATACAGTACTGAAAAGAGGTGTTTTGAAATAGGCCGCAAATCGCTAAGTCCCCCTGCCAGGAAAAATACCAATACAAATAATAACTGACAAAAATGAATCAGTACAATGTCAGACCTCCTGAAATGCAAAAACAGTACAGAGTATGAACATAAAATAATCAAATGTAGCGGTTCTTAAACTCTTATAGACAGGGACGTCCCACTAGAAGATCACATTACGACCCATCTAGAGAACAAAACAATGATCAAAGAGAATCACCGAAGGAGATAAACTATACTTGAAGCAAGACGATGGCAACCCATTTTCCAAATCAGACACTTATAAAACCCTACCAAAAACAAAAATGTTCCATAACCAGGTAAACAAAAAAACAAGGCAGTAAGAAAGGATGGGTTTAACAACAAAGTCAATGGCTGGTCTTCCAGACGAGTGCCAGTCAGTCATCATTGGAACCTGTATTTGCGTGCTGACGTAAATCTTCTTCACTTTCTCAGTCTCCTCTTTCTTCACCAGTTGGTGCTGCTCCCTATTTGTGGTCACAACCACGAATTATGCTCCCTTTAGCCGAACTGTATCACGATTGCATTACGGATAGATGATAGCTAGCTAGAAGATGAATGCTACAGAACCGGCGACCGCTGTGGTGAAGAAGGCTAGAATGGCTAACGTAACTTCGGCTTTCAAAGGTTGACCAAACCGAACTAATATCAAAGTCAGTGGCCACTATGATGTTGCTATAATTGTCAGGATTCTCTGATCGATTGAAGGACAACTGAATCACGTAATCGGAAGAGATTATGTAGCTATCCAGCTAAACTGTCTGGCTAGCTGGACAAGAGAACGAGTCCAAATTCACCCAAGGCTGAAAAACGATGAAGTAGGAAAACATGGCAACTTCTGACTATTTCTGGTCTAGCGATCGATGACAACGGAGTACAGCTTTACATAATTAGAAAGAAGAGATTATCCGGATTAAAACGGTGTCCTACTTGAAAAAAAATCCAAATATACACATTGCGAGATATTTGACGAAGTAGACAGACATACCTATATTTCCACTATAGGAAACAATAGGACAACTTCAGAGTTCAATGAGTAATTGTTTGTTGTTGTCGACGTTTTAACTACACAAATTAGAGAAAAGTCGGTGATTGTATTTTATAAAATTATTTCTTAAAAAGTATGTATTTCAGCACCCTGTGGAAGGACCGCAGTTGTACAGTACGAACAGAAGTACAGGTAAGTATTCAGACCTCTTGACTTTTCCCACATTTTGTTACGTTAGCCTTATTCTAAAATATATTACATTATTTTTGCCTCAATCTACACACAATACCCCATGATGACAACGCAAAAACAGGTTCTTCAACATTTTTGCAAATGTATTAAAAATAAAAAACAGAAATACCTTATTTACATACGCATTCAGAGATTCGAAATTAAGCTCAGGTGCTTCCTGTTTCCATTGATCATCCTTGTGATGTTTATACAACTTGAGTCCACCTGTGGTAAATTCAATTGATTGGACATGATTTGGAAAGGCACACACCTACAGTATAAAGGTCCCACAGTTGACAGTGCATGTCAGAGCAAAAACCAGATTAAGTTTGGAACCACCAAGACTCTTCCTAGAGCTGGCCGCACAGCCAAACTGAGCAATCGGGGGAGAAGGGCCTTGGTCAGGGAGGTGACCAAGAACCCAATGGTCACTCTTGACAGAGCACCAGAGTTCCTCTGTGGAGATGGGAGAACATTCCAGAAGGACCACCATCTCTGCAGCACTCCACCAATCATACCGTTATGGTAGAGTGGCCAGATGGAAGCCACTCCTCCGGCACATGACAGCCCGCTTGGAGTTTGCCAAAAGGCACCTAAAGGACTCTCAGACCATGAGAAACAAGATTCTCTGGTCTGATGAAACCAAGATAGAACTATATGGTCTGAATGCCAAGCGTCACGTCTGGAGGAAGCCTTGCACCATCCCTACGGTGAAGCATGGTGGTGGCAGCATCATGCTGTGGGGATGTTTTTCAGTGGCAGGGACTGAGAGATCAGGATCAAGGGAAAGATAGGGTAGCCTAGCGGTTAGAGCGTTGGGCCAGTAACTGAAAGGTCACTGGTTCTAATACCCGAGCCGACAAGGTGAAGAAAAAAAAAACCTGTTGATGTGTCTTTGAGCAAGGCACTTAACCCTAATTTGCTCCAGGGGCGACATACTACTATGGCTGACCCTGTAGGTAGGCCGTCATTGTAAATAAGAATTTGTTCTTAACTGACTTGCCTGGTTAAATACATATATATTTTTTAAGATGAGCAAAGTACAGAGCATGATGATGAAAACCTACTCCAGAGCACTCAGGGCCTCAGACTGGGGGCGAAGGTTCCCCTTCCAACAGGACAACGACCCTAAGCACACAGCCAAGACAACGCAGGAGTTTCTGAATGTCCTTGAGTGGCCCAGCCAGAGCCCGAACTTGAACCCGATCGAACATCTCTGGAGAGACCTAAAAATAGCTGTGCAGCGACGCTCCCCATCCAACCTGACAGAGCTTGAGAGGATCTGCAGAGAAAATGGGAGAAACTCCCCAAATACAGGTGTGCCAAGCTTGTAGCGTCATACCCAATAAGACTCAAGGCTGTAATCGCTGCCAAAGGTGCTTCAACAAAGTACTGAGTGAAGGGTCTGAATACTTATGTGAACAGTTTTTGCTCTGGTATTGTGTGTAGATTGATAAGGGAGAAAAACAATAAGGCTGTAACAAAATGTGGAAAAAGTCAAGGGGTCTGAATACTTTCCGAATGCACTGTAAGCCTTTTCAGAATTGACATTTTTACAAGTATCGACTGATGGTGACTCAATGTTGTTCCTAGCAAATCGCGCGACCAGTTATCAAAACTCAACTCCGCCTCGATATAAGCAAACAGAGTTCAGCATTCCTCAGCTAATGTTGTGATTGGTTCTGGCATTAGAAATGTAAAACGTACTGCATTTACTCATTACTCTGTATTTAACAGAATACATGCATGAACACTTTCCATGGCTAAACTATAATGACTGTGTTTTAACTCTTTGTGATAATATGAAAGTGGGTTCATTGTTGGAGCGTGTAACCCAGGAAGTTGTTCTAATGTTTACTGAAGACACAAGGGACGGTCAAGGACTGAGAACCATGTATGTGAAACTTTAATACAAAAATAAATGGCTGTTTTGTACTGCAGTTGGAATTGTCTTTTATTCTAGACTTTAAAATGAATCTCATTATAATACAGATGATCACTGGCACTCACTGAAAGTCACAGGCTGCGATCCACTTCCACATAGGGCTGGCTCGTTGCAAAAGTAGTTCACTACATTGGGGAAAGGGTGCCATTTCTGATATGCTCACAGTCACATGGCCAGCATGAGGGTACCTTTAGGTCAGTTCTTGTACTGTCGTCAGGGTAACCCCAGATTCCTGTTCTGTCGCCAAGGTAACCCCAGGATGCTGTGTGAGTCTTCCCCTGGCATGCAGTTGTTCTCAGATCCTGCTTTGGGTGTCAGAGTGCATGGGGAGGCCCCTTAGCAACTCTCCCAATAGACACACAGCATCCTACAACACAGGTTACTTCGCCCACTACACACCATATATTTTTGCTCTTTTTCTCACTGCTGTAGTTTCTGTGTTCTGTTTTCTGTGTACTGGTATGATCATCCTCCTACAGGTCTCACTCTGCAACTCCTGCCTCCTCCTCCCCCTCTCCTCTTGGCTTTCTCCTCCTGGCTCTCTCCTCCTGGCTCTCCCCTCCAGTTTATGGGTTCGGTTGATTGTTGACATGTGTTATCATTCTCCTGCAGTAGATCTCCAGTGCCTCGTTCACGCCGCCCGAAATCTAAACTTGTATGTGAAAGAAAGAAAATGTTGACGCAATTGTGTATCCCCAAACTTTGTGATGAATACAGACCCAAAGCTTCTTCTTCCTTGATGAGGTTTAACGGCGGTTGGCATTCAATAAATGTTGCATTACTGCCACCTACTAGACTGGAGTACAACTCCCTTATACTGCTTGAACAAATAAATAAACAAATACCCTACCATATAACACTACACTCACAAAAAAATTAATAATAATAATAATATCACCACCCTACTCCACTATTTAAATCTATTTATTCCTACCTCAGGCCAACAACTGATAGGATGGGACACCACCGCTTAACACACCATGTAACTCTTCTGATGTCAAGTCTCGCACACCCAAATACCTCTCTGCAGCTGCCACCACAACCTCAACTTTCTGCGACTTACGTTCCATCCCTGCAGTACAGTTGATAACCATTGCTATAAATGCTACAAATCCAATCTTACTGAAACATACAGTATGTTGGCCTATCCCTCTGTACTGGTACAGGTGTACTATTCACTCCACTCCTCTCAGGATCCCTAACCCTTGAAACATCTTCCTCTACTTTCCTCACTGCTTCAGCATATGACAACTTCTGCACTACTCTAACCCTGGAAACCTCAACCTGCCTCTCTCGCATGGGACATTACTGATCCCCAGCCCCATAGGCACCCCTACAATTAACACATACCACACTACTTTCCCTAATGCTTCACATTCCTTTGTCTCATGCCCTTCTGCACACTTCTCACACCTAGGAACCTCCCTCCTACACACTGCTGCCACATGCCGGTAAGCTTGACACCTGTAACAATGTAATGTATTCGGCACAAAAACGGTCACAGACTCATCTTTATCCTGACCCTCGATGCAAGCATCGGGCTCCGAGAACTTTACCACACCTTCCACCTCAGATACTTTACCACACCTACTACCTCAGATACTTTACCACACCTACCACCTCAGATACTTTACCACACCTACCACCTCAGATACTTTACCACACCTACCACCTCTGATACTTTACCACACCTACCACCTCTGATACTTTACCACACCTACTACCTCAGATACTTTACCACACCTACCACCTCAGATACTTTACCACACCTACCACCTCAGATACTTTACCACACCTACTACCTCAGATACTTTACCACACCTACCACCTCTGATACTTTACCACACCTACCACCTCTGATACTTTACCACACCTACCACCTCTGATACTTTACCACACCTACCACCTCTGATACTTTACCACACCTACCACCTCTGATACTTTACCACACCTACCACCTCAGATACTTTACCACACCTACCACCTCTGATACTTTACCACACCTACCACCTCAGATACTTTACCACACCTACCACCTCAGATACTTTACCACACCTACCACCTCTGATACTTTACCACACCTACCACCTCTGATACTTTACCACACCTACCACCTCTGATACTTTACCACACCTACTACCTCAGATACTTTACCACACCTACCACCTCAGATACTTTACCACACCTACCACCTCAGATACTTTACCACACCTACTACCTCAGATACTTTACCACACCTACCACCTCTGATACTTTACCACACCTACCACCTCAGATACTTTACTACACCTACCACCTCAGATACTTTACCACACCTACCACCTCTGATACTTTACCACACCTACCACCTCTGATACTTTACCACACCTACCACCTCAGATACTTTACCACACCTACCACCTCAGATACTTTACCACACCTACTACCTCAGATACTTTACCACACCTTCCACCTCAGATACTTTACCACACCTACCACCTCTGATACTTTACCACACCTACCACCTCAGATACTTTACCACACCTACCACCTCAGATACTTTAACACACCTACCACCTCAGATACTTTACCACACATACCACCTCAGATACTTTACCACACATACCACCTCAGATACTTTACCACACCTACCACCTCAGATACTTTACCACACCTACCACCTCAGATACTTTACCACACCTACCACCTCAGATACTTTACCACACCTACCACCTCAGATACTTTACCACACCTACCACCTCAGATACTTTACCACACCTACCACCTCAGATACTTTACCACACCTACCACCTCAGATACTTTACCACACCTTCCACCTCAGATACTTTGCCCTCATTCAAGTCCATTTCTCCTCCTGTCTTCAGCTCACTCTGTTACACTTTCTACCGTTCTTCTTTAACAAACCATCTCCATTTTTCCTGCTATTTTAAAATAAGCTTTTCCATTTCAAACGAGAGCGCTCTTCTAAACACCATCCACCGTCTCCCTTCCTTCACCCCCCGCCTTCCTCCAGACCCAAAACTACAACAGAGCAACCATGTTCTACTGGCGAGCATAGTGCTGTTAACAATGATTCTTCACCGCCACCTAGTGTAGTGAAGTGGGATAGATGAAGAGGGTCCAAAAAAGAAAAAGTTCACATTTTCTTTAATACTTTTGACTAACCTCAATTTATCTGCCTACTTACATTATTTTATTTGACAACATGTAATGTTAATCATGATAATTTATGATATTATATTATAGTATACTTTACTGCCTGTATATATTTTATTGTAGAAACGTATAATATAGGCAGGCATAACTAAACTACAAAAGCAGGCCTACTTTGAGAAATTGGCTCCATTTTCAGTTGAGTTATAAGGACAAAGTAATCGACCCTATAAGAAAACAATGGTTACGTCAAATCATTTCCCTTCCCTGTGTTTTTGTGAGTCGGAAACAGACTTCACTTCCCAAAATGACTGGAATGTGTATAATTATACATATATATATATTTTAACCTTTATTTAACTAGGCAAGTCAGTTAAGAACAAATTCTTATTTACAATGACGGCCTACACCGGCCAACGACGCTGGGCCAATTGTGCGCCGCCCTATGGGACTCCCAATCACGGCCGGTTGTGATACAGCCTAGATCTAGTGGCATGTTGGAAAAGAATGCAAGATGCACGCCATACTTCTACAAATGCAGAGGTCTTCTTGATCATGGTTCTGGGGGAAAGGCAGGGCTGTGTGAACAGCTGATAGTCTAAAACAGCCTCAGACAGCTGCTGACAGGCTATAAGATGGTTGCCAGTCACAGTGTAATCTTAAGACTTGGTGGTGATGACAGGCCTGTTACACGTAAACACAATACAGTACAAAGCATTTATCTTATAGGATTTCAATACACACTTACACTCTTTAAAAATATCTGAGAAACCTAAAGGGTTAATGTTACTTTCTGTGAGCATGGAAAGCTGAAATGAAAATAGACTGATGTAAGCCTATATGATTTCAGATCACAATTCACACATCTGATGACATATTTGCTGGTACAGTAGTCTAGTGGTGTATTTCTACTACTGACCATCAGTTATAGAAGTGCTGCCATATCAACTACTCTTTACTCAGGACACAGTAGAACACCAGGGAGTTCCAAGGCCCCTGCCCACCAACCAAACTCACAGCCTGTGAGTGGCAGTGTCACTAGTCTTATCACCCATCTAATTATAACCCCCACAGTTCTCCAAGAATGGAAGTTTAGGTAAGTCCATCTGTGGGCCTAAAATTAGCCTCCAAACAGCACCCAGCCAGCCAGACCCCCCTCTCTGCTCTGCTGTGTTAGACAGCAACACACACACACACACACACACACACACCGCCTCAGCTCTCAGACCCCAGTCCCTGTGTGGATACAGCAACACATTCCACTTGGAGTCTTCTTCTCTTCTTCCACGTGACCGACGGACCATGTAGTTATTAAAGAAGGTGTTTTACTACAAACGTTCTGATTAACATTGTCGGCAGAGAGATCACAGCTTGGTGACCCTGTGGGTGAGGTAAGTGGAAAGCATTTTTAACCACCATTTGATGTGTGGCTCTGGGTCTTTGGACCATGGTAGCTGTAGCAGGAGTTCAATTGGGAATGGGAATCTGTCTGGGGTGGAAGTTTGTAACAAAACAAATCTGTTGCCTTTCGATCATCTTTTCCATGATCGTTTTTTTACGCAAATAGAGAGAAAGATTCCGAAATATTTCCTTTTCTTAATCCATCTCCACATTATGCCCTCTCTGAAAACTTGTGCAAACCGATACGTTGAAGACTTGTATTTCACAAATTAAACCTTACATAGAAATTTTTGGCTTTTACAGATGTTTGAGAGTAAATTAACTGAATTTTAAAAAGGTTCATATATAATACTGTGCTTTAAGCTCTATGTAGTGTGTGGGAGAGAGAAGAATGTAACACAAACATTCCCAGCACTTAAGTGGCCTATGTATTCCCTGTCTCTATCTATTCCTGTCGCTATCTATTCCCTGTCTATATCTATTCCATGTCTCTATCTATTCCCTGTCTCTATCTATTCCTGTCCTGAAGCACAGATGAGCCCTAGCTGGTACAAACCCAGTCAGCTTAGCTATGCCTGTGTGTCTGTGTCTGTGTCTGTGTCTGTGACTGTATTCTCCCTGTCTTTGTCTGATGCTGGTGACATCACCAATTTTCCCTCCAGAGGATCTATAAAGTGTATTCATTAATTAAATTATATCCCTCTCTCTCTCTGTCTCTCTCTCTCTCTCTGTGTCTCTCCGTCTCTCTCTCTCTCTGTGTCTCTCTCTCTCTCTCTCTTTCCATCTCTCTCTCTGTGTCTCTCCCTCTCTCTCTCTCTCTCTCTCTCTCCTCAATAGTAACAGTATGGTCCTAGACAGTATCAACACACCCACGAACCCTCTCAAGATGAGTCTAATGGACGTCTCCAAGATCTTCTCTCTGCTTCAGCCCAAGGAAGAGGATGAGGAGGACAATGAGCATGGCCAGGTACAACCAATGAGCTTACAGTGCTTTGTAACTTAGCAACCTATCACTGGGACAGCCTCAGTAGACTTGCACAGCTTCAGACTCACTGGGAACATTGTAAGGGGATGACTACAAGTCTACATGGGTGTGACCTAACCAGGGTCGTATTCATTAGGAGACATCGTAGCAAAAAGTTCCAAAATGATGTCCAACAGAAAACGTAAACGAGTGCATCTTATTGAACAAGTTCAGATAGTACTTCCCTGTTTCTGTTTCTGTGTAGTGAATACCACCCAGCAGTGCAGCCCAATAAACCCTGTGTAGTGAATACCACCCAGCAGTGCAGCCCAATAACCCTGTGTAGTGAATACCACCCAGCAGTGCAGCCCAATAACCCTGTGTAGTGAATACCACCCAGCAGTGCAGCCCAATAACCCTGTGTAGTGAATACCACCCAGCAGTGCAGCCCAATAACCCCTGTGTAGTGAATACCACCCAGCAGTGCAGCCCAATAACCCTGTGTAGTGAATACCACCCAGCAGTGCAGCCCAATAACCCTGTGTAGTGAATACCACCCAGCAGTGCAGCCCAATAACCCTGTGTAGTGAATACCACCCAGCAGTGCAGCCCAATAACCCTGTGTAGTGAATACCACCCAGCAGTGCAGCCCAATAACCCCTGTGTAGTGAATACCACCCAGCAGTGCAGACCAATAACCCTGTGTAGTGAATACCACCCAGCAGTGCAGCCCAATAACCCTGTGTCTATGGTAAGTGGAGGTATAATATTCCTCTGTTCCCCAGGCTCTGAACCAGGCAGTGAGCAGTGATGAAGTGGTGGTGTTAGCTGAGCTGTTGTCCCAGGAGAGCTACAGAAGAAGTATCAACAGCAGAAGTGGCTGGGGGATCCCTGTTACCCCCCTACGGACCGCCGCAGCACACGGCCACCTGGGGTGTCTGGAACTGCTGCTGGAGCACGGAGCAGAGGTGAGATAGAATACTCTGGGCTAGCTTCTTGAACCCAGATGCCTACTCTTGACATGGACTGAAAAAAGCATGGTTTATTTTACAGTCTGCACTTAAGGTTGATTCATACAACAGTAATTGACTATATGCTACTGTATAAGCACATTGTGACAACTGCTGATGTAAAAATGGCTTTCTAAATAAATGTGTTTTAACCTATTGATTAAATATTGTTTGGTGATTGATTGGTTTTGCAGGTAGACATTCTGGATGTGAAGGCCCAGACCCCTCTGTTTACAGCAGTCAGTGGTAAACACCTGGACTGTGTTGTAGTGTTACTGAAAGCTGGAGCCGACCCCAACGGCAGCCCGTACAACAACTGTTCCCCGGTGCTGACCGCCGCCCGCGAGGGAGACGTGGAAGTCCTCAGGGAGCTGCTTAAGTTCGGAGCCGAGGTTGACGTCTGGCCCAAAGTCCCTGAGTGGGCCTCCAACGCCACGGCCTGCAGGGGACCTCTGTACATTTCCGCTGTTTATGGACACCTGGACTGTTTTAAACTGCTGCTGCTCCATGGGGCTAATCCTAACTATAACTGTAAGTCAGAGAAGATGCTGGCCAGGATCAAGCAGCCCAAAACCGTGCTGGAGATGTGTCTGAGGTATGGCTGCGGAGTAGAATACATACAGCTACTCATAGACTTTGGGGCAGACGTGTATCTGCCCACGCTGATTATTGACAAGAACACCAAGCAGAACGAAGCCATGGTGCTCCTGCTCAAACAGAGAGGTGAGAACATCACACACACACTTGTTAAACATTTGTTTCATATTTGTTAAACATTTGTTACGGATTTGTTGCACATAAGTTATACATTTGTTTCACATTCAGTCTGTTCTGTGTCTCTATTTGATTAATGGTTGTTAATTATGAGAACATTGGAGCATTTCTCGAATTTCACTGAATTAACAAGAACCTCTCCTGTGTTTTGTTTCCAGTTTGTCCCAATACTCTGATGTCACAGACACGGCTTGCAATTCGGAGCTACCTCCCCATTGTTAATAAAATGGCGTCCATAGACCGCTTGGATATTCCCCAGATACTGAGGAACTACCTGAAACATCTCACCTGACCTCTAACTCCTGACCTCTGAACTCTGTATGAAGATGATGTCACAAATGGATATCCTATATGGCTGTGTCTCAATAGTCTACAGTGGATTCCTCTGCTTCATCTCCACTGTTCTGAAAGCACATGTTAGGTGAAAGCAATAAGGAGGAGGATTTATGCAAAACTTAAAGAAAAAATGCAACAATTTCATACCATCCTCTACTGTCTCTACTGAGTGTATCATGGACTGCAAAGTCCGGTTTGTTCTGTGTGAATAATAATTATGCCAAGTTTGCCTTTGAATAGCTGTAGAGTTTTTTTTTGTTTGTTGAATAAATATATTTACTTAACTTAATATCTGCAATTGAATTCAGCAAATTGTGTGTAAATGTAATAATTGGAAATTGGTTGAAGGCTGCTGAAAATACGGTGGAGACAATGCCCTCTCTTGGACAGTTATATGAGTGCAGCCCACAGAGCTTCAGGAGAAACATTTTGTTAGTGTAAAACCATGCGTAACCAGTAGGTGTCACACTACCATTGTAAATGTATTCCCCGTCTACGAAATCACTGATCACCGTTCGCAAGTAATCTTTAGTCAAACTAAAAACAATGTTAAGAATCCTTCACATTATGAAGGACCTTGCTGAAGACTGAAGTTAGTTCTCTGAATTAATTCCTAGGCTTTAGCTCAGTGACACAGTATTGTGGAGCGCAACAGAGGGGTTGGGTTAAATGCGGAATACACATTTCAGTTGAATGAACAACTGACTAGTGTCCCCCCTTTCCCATTAAAAAAAGAAAAAAGAAACCCAGGTTCAAAATCAGGTTCAGACCCAGGTTCAAATGCAGGTTCAGACCCAGGTTCAAATGCAGGTTCAGTCACAGGAGCAGCAAATAAACAGGGAGAAGACATTGCCTTATTTGAACAGAATGATTACTACTCAGACAGGATATGACATCCCATTACAGGATGAGGATATCCTGTCTAACGTCCCCATTGACCTTAGGACACAATTCAGTATATAGAGGTTTTAATTTCAACTAAAGTACGTACAGTTATATCAGATATGATTCCGTTTTTACAGAGAAATACAACATAACAATTCCCAGTGCTCTTTGATTACATCAAAACATATAGACTTCTCGACGCTCCCCATTCACAGTTTCAGGAGTTGAATAGGCATTACTCAGTTTTAAAATTTTAACAACCAATCAAAACAAACCTAATCTAAGGCCAGAGAGAAAATATATGTTCCTGCTATTTGTACTTTAAATAGTGATGACATTTCAGACTGACAGATACATTAGAAGTCATACCAGAGTCCAAACCCCCATTCTAGATGGCAATGTGAATGTACAATGACTAGCCTAGTAGCTCCAACTAAACTTGTTACTTGTCTTGTAATCTGTTTCTGTGATGTTTTCAGTGTCCACTAATAGGCTGACTGTTCTGGAACCACATACTACTGTATAACCAACTAGAGAAAATCAACAAGGATTTGTAATGATTACTGTGTGTACGTCCCAAATGGCACCCTTTGCCCTGTATAGTGCACTACTTTTGATCAGGGCCCATAGGGAATATATAGGGAATAGGTTGCCATTTGGGACAAATCCAGTGCATCGTATGTATAATGGCTGCTACAGACTTCTCCTTAAATATAGACTTACCCAGCCAACAACAGAATCAAGGGCTTATACTGTCCATGTCTAAACCAACAACAAACATCTGATGTTAATATAAACATAATATTTCATAAATATTTGTACTAGTATTTGGAGGAATTTATTTCTCCTGTCTCCAAAACGCACCTCATGGAATCCATGACTGTGTTGAGTAGAGCTTCTGACATGAATAGATGGAGTATGTAAATGTATCCAGGATTATGGTTACATACAGCTCCTTCTAGCAGGTTTCTTATTGGTTCAGCATAAATACACGCTGACAGCATAAACATAGATTTCCTATTTGGTGTACTGTTGCCATAGAAATATTCCCCGTTTTACCTTGAATCTGTTCTGCAGCAGTTGTAGGATATTCTATCAATATTCAGTGCATGGCAGATAACTAACTGAACAAATTAACTAATGATTTATTAAAGTATAAACTAAGAGTCCAGTGTTATGTTAATAGTGTTAATTATTGATTGATTGATAGCAAACAACATAAGAAGAATAATATTATTATGGCATGCCAGTGGATTTATATTCTCTACTGCTAGAGAAAACATAATATCCTTACATGGAATAAAACAGTGGAAAGTTTGTAGAATCAATGGCAAGCATGTTGGTTGTTAAAGTAAGAGAAAACCAAATCTTCAAAGAGTTAATCTCATGTGTCATGCAGAACTCTGGATGCCATAAACATCATGCATCTACCTGGTACTGAGGCTAGAACTATTTCTCAAATGGCACCCTATTCCCTATATAGTGCACTACTTTTGAACAGGGCCTATGGAACTCTGGTCAAAAGTAGTGCACTATATAGGGAATAGGGTGCCATTTGAGATGCAATCTTGACCTGAAACAACACTGTTGGTGGTCTCCAATGCAAAATACCAACATTGCAATAATATATGATCTGTTGTTTATACAGTATACACATGTAGCTAGGGAAAGGGAAAGCTAGCTGCTAGTCACAAGTAATATAATTGTTCTGTCTATTTCCTCACCATTTTATATCAGTTAGCTTCTCGAAACTGTGGAAGTTGAATTGGAACAGAAAAAGGAACGTAAATAAACCAAATACTGATTAACTATCCAATCATCTCCCACCGTTCTGCCCTTCGGTCAAAAGCCCTACGTCTAGCATTAATACGTCATCCACATTTAATTTAAATAGTCTTCGAATTTGTCTGACAATAACAGTGAAATGTCCCTCATATTCAACAGATCCACATCCCCAGTCCAATGGTGTGGTACTACCATAACAGCCTGACCTCCTAGCCTGGAATACACTCTGGATATGGCTCTGTTTCACTGCCCTTAGAGGGATATTCAGAGGGATGTTCAGAGTGATATTTAGAGTGATATTCAGAGTGATATTTAGAGGGATATTTAGAGTGATATTCAGAGTGATATTTAGAGTGATATTCAGAGTGATATTCAGAGTGATATTCAGAGTGATATTCAGAGTAATGTTTAGAGTGATGTTCAGAGTGATGTTCAGAGTGATGTTCAGAGTGATATTCAGAGTGATATTCAGAGTGATATTCAGAGTGATATTCAGAGTGATATTTAGAGTGATATTTAGAGTGATATTCAGAGTGATATTCAGAGTGATATTTAGAGTGATATTCAGAGTGATATTTAGAGTGAGATTTAGAGTGATATTTAGAGTGATATTCAGAGTGATATTCAGAGGGATATTCAGAGGGATATTTAGAGGGATATTCAGAGGGATATTTAGAGTGATATTTAGAGTGATATTCAGAGTGATATTCAGAGTGATATTCAGAGTGATATTTAGAGTGATATTCAGAGTGATATTTAGAGTGATACTCAGAGTGATATTTAGAGTGATATTCAGAGTGATATTCAGAGTGATATTCAGGTTGATATTTAGAGGGATATTCAGAGTGATATTTAGAGTGATACTCAGAGTGAGATTTAGAGTGATATTCAGAGTGATACTCAGAGTGATATTTAGAGTGATATTCAGAGTGATATTCAGAGTGATATTCAGAGTGATATTCAGAGTGATATTCAGGTTGATATTTAGAGGGATATTCAGAGTGATATTTAGAGTGATATTCAGTGATACTCAGAGTGAGATTTAGAGTGATATTCAGAGTGATACTCAGAGTGATATTTAGAGTGATATTCAGAGTGATATTCAGAGTGATATTCAGAGTGATATTCAGAGTGATATTCAGTTTGGCTCCCAGGCTACTGCCCTTCATGTTTCTGTCTTGCCGGTTTCTCTAACACTGGGAATCTCTACTCACAGGCACAGAGGTTGCATCCCCAATCGCACCCTATATAGTGCACTACTTTTGACCAGAACCCTATAGGGAACTGGGTGCCATTTGGGAGGGGCCCAGAGAGATGAGAAGTCATACACTGGAGGGGGAAAGAGAATACATGCCTGATTCATCGCTGCTGCATGAGACATAGATTAGATCCAGTAATCACTAGTGGGACGCTGGAAGACACTGTTAGGGCATCTCTGTTAGATAGCATCTCTGTTAGGGCATCTCTGTTAGATAGCATCTCTGTTAGGGCATCTCTGTTAGATAGCATCTCTGTTAGGGCATCTCTGTTAGAAGGCATCTCTGTTTGAGGGCATCTCTGTTAGATAGCATCTCTGTTAGGGCATCTCTGTTAGGGCATCTCTGTTAGGGCATCTCTGTTAGATAGCATCTCTGTTAGATAGCATCTCTGTTAGATAGCATCTCTGTTAGATAGCATCTCTGTTAGATAGCATCTCTGTTAGGGCATCTCTGTTAGATAACAATTTTCTAAGGACACGGTTAGGGTGTGTCCCAAATGTCACTCTATTCCCTACTTTTGACCAGAGCTCTGTGGGGAGTGGTTAAAAGTAGTGCACTCTATAGGGTATAGGGTTCCATTTGGGATGCAACCTTAGATAACATCCTTGTTAAGGAACAGTTAGATGTCTGTCTCTGTTTCTGCTTCTACAGTGGAACGGGGCTTGGGGCTATATAAAGATATCTTACCGTAACTAAGGAACATTTACTAGTACAATGTATTCTTGGCTTTTCCAAGTACTGTATCATAATTTATGTAACATATGGTAAATCTACTACTGTGCATTAGGGCTCTGGTGGGGCTGGACTAGGGGAGGGCGGAGGGATATTATCTGCTGGACATGAGGTTATAGACTAGCCATGTTGTCAGATCTGCTCAGCTTCAGCTAACTCCTCTGTGTTATAATAACAGATGAAGCAGAAACCAATCTGGCAATCTGGCTAGTAAAGTAGTAAATCTACTGCAGGGGGTGACCAACCATCCTCCTGGAGAGGTATAGACTCCTGCAGGCTTTAGGGGCTGACCAACCATCCTCCTGGAGAGGTATAGACTCCTGCAGGCTTTAGGGGCTGACCAACCATCCTCCTGGAGAGGTATAGACTCCTGCAGGCTTTAAGGGGTGACCAACCATCCTCCTGGAGAGGTATAGATTCCTGCAGGCTTTAGGGGGTGACCAACCATCCTCCTGGACAGATACAGGCTTTTGTTCAAGCCCAGCTCTAACACACCTGATTTAAGGTCATGGGGACCAGCTGATTAGTAGAGTCAGTGTTAGAGTAGGGTTGGAATAAAATCCTCCAGGGTATCTCTCCAGGAGGACGGTATCTCTCCAGGAGGAGGGTATCTCTCCAGGAGGAGGGTATCTCTCCAGGAGGAGAGTTGGACACCACTGATCTAAAGCAATCATTCTAGGAAAACTTTCTATAGGTACCAGAAAGCAAATAATCCTTTTATCATATTTGTTTTACTGAAATAAAAACATAAATTACACACCATTCAAATAAAATCTTTTTTTTTTCTTCAATTATTAATTCAAAAATGACATAAAACTATAATATAATATAACTATAATAATTGAGTATTGGAGATACAATGATAATATCACATTGCACAAGTTTTTATACTGTATTTGATTTCCATCAAATGGTATCATCTGATATAAAATGTGTTTCTGTATTTGTGTCTAAGTATGAACATGGCTTAATAGGACAGATTTTATGCACTTAAAATTCAAACTTTGAAACAACAAAACTAAGACGTATAAACGGAGACATCTAGTGGTTATTTCTCTCTAGTTAAAGCATTCTCCCTCTGAAAAAACACATCAGACCTTGAACTGAAAGCTGACAGCAGTTGATACCATCCCCGTTAGTGCAATATTCTTAGTTATGTCTAAAACAAGGGCACACACAAAACTGTATGGTTGGCTGTGCTTTTCTCAACATATGAGATTAAACAAGGCTTTACAAAACCTCTTTGGTTCATTGTGAATGTTAATTATTCAACAGCTGAACCAAATGAAAGACATGTTTTATCTGGCCTATAGTTTTGTGGTTTTGTCATTTCAGTCAAGATGACAGGTGTTGGTCCAATCAGACAGACAGGTGAGACAGACAGGCCTTCTACCTGTCTACAGCTCACTATTCAGACAGAGAGGTGAGACAGACAGGCATTGTACCTGTCTACAGCTCACTACTCAGACAGAGAGGTGAGACAGACAGGCATTGTACCTGTCTACAGCTCACTACTCAGACAGACAGGTGAGACAGACAGGCATTGTACCTGTCTACAGCTCACTACTCAGAGAGACAGGTGAGACAGACAGGCATTGTACCTGTCTACAGCTCACTACTCAGACAGACAGGTGAGACAGACAGGCATTGTACCTGTCTACAGCTCACTACTCAGTGCTGCTTAATCTGGTTTGTCTGTTTAAACAGGTTCAACAGGAAACCCTTTGTGACCCAACACCCAGCTTCTGTGGTTGGACGCAATGATTATACCCTGTCAACAGTGTTTGGTGCGTGGTAGAAAATGTAAATGTTACGGCTATTGATTACTTCCCTGACCCGCCGTAACATCATGGATAATGGAAACAGAGAGAGAGGGAGGAAACAGAGAGCATCATGGATAATGGAAACAGAGAGAGAGGGAGGAAACAGAGAGCATCATGGATAATGGCAGACATCCAACTAGATGAGCCTCATTAAACAAAAACATAGTCAGAAAGAAGAGGGGGGACAGAGAGAGAGGGAGGGAACAGAGAGAGAGGGAGGGAACAGAGAGAGAGGGAAGAAACAGAGAGAGGGGGAGGAAACAGAGAGAGGGGGAGGGAACAGAGAGAGGGGGAGGGAACAGAGAGAGGGGGAGGGAACAGAGAGAGGGGAACAGAGAGAGATGGAGGGAACAGAAAGGGGGGGAGGGAACAGAGAGAGGGGGAGGGAACAGAGAGAGGGGGAGGGAACAGAGAGAGATGGAGGGAACAGAAAGGGGGGGAGGGAACAGAGAGAGGGGGAGGGAACAGAGAGAGAGGGAGGAAACAGAGAGAGATGGAGGAAACAGAAAGGGGGGGAGGGAACAGAGAGAGGGGGAGGGAACAGAGAGAGGGGGAGGGAACAGAGAGAGGGGGAGGAAACAGAGAGAGGGGGAGGGAACAGAGAGAGATGGAGGGAACAGAAAGGGGGGGAGGGAACAGAGAGAGGGGGAGGGAACAGAGAGAGATGGAGGGAACAGAAAGGGGGGGAGGGAACAGAGAGAGGGGGAGGGAACAGAAAGGGGGGGAGGGAACAGAGAGAGGGGGAGGGAACCGAGAGAGAGGGAGGAAACAGAGAGAGATGGAGGGAACAGAAAGGGGGGGAGGGAACAGAGAGAGGGGGAGGGAACAGAGAGAGGGGGAGGGAACAGAGAGCGAGAGAGAGAGAGAGAGAGAGAGAGAGAGAGAGGGATAGAGAAGAGAGAGACTATTTGCACATGGTTACAACACTGTATAAAGCCATAATATGACCTTTGAAATGTCTCTATTCCTTCTGTGAGCGTAACGTTTACTGTTCATTTTATATTGTTTATTTAACTTTAGTTTATTATCTATTTCACTTGCTTTGGCAATGTAAACATGTGTTTCACATACCAATAAAGCCCTTTACATTGAATTGAGAATGACAGAAAGATAGACAGAGGGGATAGAGAAAAGAGAGAGATAGAGATAGGGAGAGAGAGAGAGAGAGAGAGAGAGAGAGAGATAGATGGTCTGACCAGTCTTTGATGGGACAGGTGATGCTGACAACAGAACTTCTGAGAAACATCAGAACTGGCCAAAAGCTCTCCTGTCAGTCAAAGTGGCACCCTACCCCACTATATAGGGAATAGGACTCCATTTCAGCCTCAGCCTCATTGTTACAGGGCACCTCAGGCCACACTCACAACAACATAATCCTCACAAACATCAACACAACAGAACACCTGTCATCTACACAATCACACTGTACAGTGGGTAGGTGAACTCACTAGTTCTGGTAAAGGAACATTAAATATGCTTACTTCAAATATGGAAAAACAGCAGAGCCTGAAAATAACAAAATAAAAGCTATCTCCATGAATCCAGGACATTCAGATGGCGATGGTGGGGTTGAGGGGTGTAGTAGCAGAGTCCTGTACAGTACAGTTCAGTATAGAACAGTAGTGTTTACTGGAGAAGAGAAGCATTGAAACTTGGAACTAAGAACAGTGGAATTAGAATAAAGTGAAGAAATTATAATCCATAGTTCTCCGGTATTCTGATTGACAACTCACAATGAAACTCACAAATGAACAGCATTGGTCCTTCCTTCAGTGGTTCTTTTTTTGTCTTCAATTCTTCTTCACAGTTTGTAATCCTCCAAACATTATAGTTTGAGTGTTTCTCAGAAAAAAAATAGATGGTCCTTGGAAAGAGTCTGTTTCTCTATTTCTTAAACGGTGTTAATCTAGTAAAAGAGCCCGGCCTCGTTTGGATTGACTGAATTCAAAAACATTGTGCCAAGTCCTCTGTTAGGTCATACTGTCCCGGGGGTAGGGGGTCCTGGGGAGGGGGTATGAGGCGGCACGCACCTGTTCACACCTGAAAGGCAGGTGCAGAGTAGGGGGCAGGAAGGAGGGAGCAGAGTAGGGGGCAGGAAGGAGGGAGCAGAGTAGGGGGCGGGAAGAAGGGAGCAGAGTAGGGGGCGGGAAGAAGGGAGCAGAGTAGGGGGCAGGAAGGAGGGAGCAGAGTAGGGGGCAGGAAGGAGGGAGCAGAGTAGGGGGCAGGAAGGAGGGAGCAGAGTAGGGGGCAGGAAGGAGGGAGCAGAGTAGGGGGCAGGAAGGAGGGAGCAGAGTAGGGGGCAGGAAGGAGGGAGCAGAGTAGGGGGCAGGAAGGAGGGAGCAGAGTAGGGGGCGGGAAGGAGGGAGCAGAGTAGGGGGCAGGAAGGAGGGAGCAGAGTAGGGGGCGGGAAGGAGGGAGCAGAGTAGGGGGCAGGAAGGAGGGAGCAGAGTAGGGGGCAGGAAGGAGGGAGCAGAGTAGGGGGCGGGAAGGAGGGAGCAGAGTAGGGGGCGGGAAGGAGGGAGCAGAGTAGGGGGCGGGAAGAAGGGAGCAGAGTAGGGGGCGGGAAGGAGGGAGCAGAGTAGGGGGCAGGAAGGAGGGAGCAGAGTAGGGGGCAGGAAGGAGGGAGCAGAGTAGGGGGCAGGAAGGAGGGAGCAGAGTAGGGGGCAGGAAGGAGGGAGCAGAGTAGGGGGCAGGAAGGAGGGAGCAGAGTAGGGGGCAGGAAGGAGGGAGCAGAGTAGGGGGCAGGAAGGAGGGAGCAGAGTAGGGGGCAGGAAGGAGGGAGCAGAGTAAGAGAGCAAAAGCCACGGGGTGGAGAGGTGGATAGCCAGAGAAACATGGTCAGTATTGGATTAGAAACAGAGCATTGGACATCTAGTCATGCTTTTACAACAAACAGGCAACTATGTACTGCGTTAATCATCACTGTGTTATTATTCTAGCATATCATACTAGACAGATATGCTATATGATCATATGATGATGCTGGAGGATGGAAAACTCTGCTCTAGTAATGACACAAGGGAGAACTAGAGATGCTATTCAAACAATCCCTGAATCAGGCAAACACGAGGACCCGGAGAAATAACATTCTTCCAACACAAATATGAAATCAGGCGTTTCCATTGACGATGGAGAGACAAGTGTTATTCCGGCTTTGCTGATTACGTGTTTGATTGAATAGCACCCTAAGACTAAGGAAAATAAGATCTAAATAGATTGATAAGAACAGAAAGCTGTTGGACTACAATCTACAAGCATCACAACAGCTACTCCACAGCCAATATCAAACTGTGAATAATCAATATTTGATGATGGAAAATTGAAAAGTTGCCATGGCATCTTGAAAAACACAGTGTCCTTTTGTTGTTATTAACTGATTATAGACACTGTTTCTCTATGAAGATCTTGGAGAGCCTTGAGAGTTAATAGAGATAGAATAAACTCTAGATCAACATGCTCCAATGCCATTGGTAATTATAGTACTCTTATCAGTTGCCATGGCATCTTGTTCCATTATCTCTACGGTAAACAAAACTCTAATGAATGATATACCTTTATCATTTTCAAACCATGTCCATAAAACAAGGCCCTCTTTCTCAAGATGATATCTAACAATGAATCTGAAAATTCAAGAGCAGTACTTCACCTTGTGCCAACCATGTAACACAAACACAGTTACTATAAAACCACCATGTAACACACACAGTTACTGTCAAACCACCATGTAACACACACAGTTACTGTCAAACCACCATGTAACACACACAGTTACTGTCAAACCACCATGTAACACACACACAGAACAGTACTGTGACACACCAAACCAAACACAGAACAACACAGTTCGGACACATATCTAGGGCTCTATTTTAACAAGCCTAACCCAGTGGTGAATCAGCGCTAGGGGTAACGCTATAGGTCCGCGGGGATGTGTCAGAAATATTTTAGCAATTTTTACAGCCGAATTATAAGTGCAATAGTTGACGGTGGTGCAAAAGGGCGGGGTTTAGATGAATAAAAGGGCGGGGTTTTGATTAATAAAAGGGTTTAGATGAATAAAAGGGTTTAGATGAATAAAAGGGTTTAGATTAATAAAAGGGCGAGGTTTTGATAAATAAAAGGGCGGGGCTTAGATGAATAAACAAGTTACAGGTGTGACTAACCTCGACTAATTTACCTTGACTAACCTGTAACCCCCGTGACTAACCTGTAACCCCCGTGACTAACCTGTAACCCCCGTGACTAACCTGTAACCCCCGTGACTAACCTGTAACCCCCGTGACTAACCTGTAACCCCCGTGACTAACCTGTAACCCCCGCACATTGACCCTGGTATTTTTAACTTTAGTTTATTTAGTAAATAAACTCTATTTTCTTAAACCTGCATTGTTGGTTAAAGGCTTGTAAGTAAGCATTTCATGGTAAGGTCTACACCTGTTGTATTCGGCCATGTGACAAATACAATTTGATTTGACTAGGGCTTGGCCACTCACTGGCCAATCAATGCGTTCTGTAGGTTACTGACGTTCTTTGCGTTGCTATCTCCAATTCAGCTGGGGAGACGGAATATTCTTCTCCTGATTCATTGTATATTGATACTACAGCTTATTAAATAGCATAGGCTACAATAACTTAATAGAAACAGTAAATACATCTAGTATTTGCTCAATAGCCTATGTTTGAAGTGTTGTTATTAGGTAAAGGTAGCCAAGGTAAAGGTAGCCTAGGTAAAGGTAGCCTATGGAGGGCTTGATATGAAATGGAAAACAATATTTCTAAATAGGATTGGGTAAGAAGCATGATATCATAAATAGGATTGGGTAAGAAGCATGACATCGTAAATCGCCTCTCTCGTTCCATGGTACTGTGTGCACAGGTAGGCCTAAATGTCTTTACACATAACATTCGCATGTCTATACAAAATATTAGAATACTGTCAATTGTATCGTTGTATCAATTGTATGTGCGAGGCAGATTCTCCCCAAAATCTGCCATTGATATAGCATCATAGGAGCTCTTTGAAAATGAGGATGGATAGCTTACTTGAACAAGCTAAATGAAGTATGAAGATATGTGAATTGTGAATAATGAAAAAGCGAAATATTTCAAAGCACTCTAAGTAAACCATTTTACAAGCCCTTTATTCATAGGCTACTGGGCTAATGGCCAGGATAAAACCATGCACCAAAGGGAGGGTAGGCTATGCCTGGATTGTATATATATATATTTTTAACGTTTCTAAATACGAGATTCACCGGCACAAATGGCACATCTCTCTGTGCATTATGGCTAAATCCATGCCATCATCAACTGTGTTACTGTTAAGACCACCTTCCCATTAGCGCTGCATGAAATTGTCACGTGAAATTTGTCACGTGAAATTTGTCACACCTCAAATATTGCCACCCCTCCCACCTCAGCGCAAGTGAGCTGATGTTAGACAGGTAAATTACGGAACACAGCATTCACAAAATTGCTAAGTGCGTCTGACATTTGCGCCTCCTTAGCACAAGCTGAAAATAGAGCCCCTAGACTGACGAATGGGCCATCTCAGACAGACCACACACATCTGTTATGACGGGCCTAACGGTAAAAAAAACCACATCACATTAACAATGGCAAACAACACACATCCGACTGACACTCTATATACCTTTTGCATTTTCACTTCCAAGATAACTATTCTTTAATATTCACCATGCATAAATCCCTCTTGTCTTTTCATAGGTGTTTAGCGGTCGTTTGATTCACAAGTCTCTTCTGGAAAATAATGTGTGACTAGATTTCTGAACGGATCACGTCACACATGGTGAGAAGCATAGGAAAAGGTGTGTGTGTGTGTGTGTGTAAGACGAAGGTAAAAGTGTGTGTGTTATTGTTGGTAAGTAAACAGCGATGAGAAGACAGTGTCAGAGAGAAGAAAGAGAACATAGGAGAGAGAAGAGAGAGAAAGGTAAATCACCTGGTGTCTTCGTGATGTCTCACCTTTCTGTTTAGCTACCTTCCTCACAGTCAGGGCTGCCTGACGCTTCTGGTACTCTGAGATCTCAAACCCTGAAAACACACAAGCTCCATGTTAACCTTGAAATAATGCAGAGGGTAACCCATGACTGCAAGCGTGTCGTCTGCACACAAATAGTGTGTGGCTTAGTGTGTAAGAACGAGTGTGTGTGTCTAACCGATTTTCTCATCCTCCTGCACCATCTTCCTCTCCTCCTGGAAAGCCCGGAGCCATCGTATCTTCTCCTCCAGTTTCTTGGACAGGAAGATGTGGAGCTCCTCGCTGTCTTTGTTGTGCAATTTGAAAGCATTCTTCACGCTCACGTTGAAGTCGTCGTCGCGACCGTCGATGGCGTCCCGCACATCATAGCGGTCCATGTCGATACGGCCCTTATAGTACAGGATGTCTCTACGAATCAGGTCCTAGAGGAGAGAGAGGTGGTGTCAGGCCCTTATAGTACAGGATGTCTCTACGAATCAGGTCCTAGAGGAGAGAGAGGTGGTGTCAGGCCCTTATAGTACAAGATGTCCCTACGAATCAGGTCCTAGAGGAGAGAGAGGTGGTGTCAGGCCCTTATAGTACAAGATGTCCCTACGAATCAGGTCCTAGAGGAGAGAGAAGTGGTGTCAGGCCCTTATAGTACAGGATGTCTCTACGAATCAGGTCCTAGAGGAGAGAGAGGTGGTGTCAGGCCCTTATAGTACAGGATGTCTCTACGAATCAGGTCCTAGAGGAGAGAGAGGTGGTGTCAGGCCCTTATAGTACAGGATGTCTCTACGAATCAGGTCCTAGAGGAGAGAGAGGTGGTGTCAGGCCCTTATAGTACAGGATGTCTCTACGAATCAGGTCCTAGAGGAGAGAGAGGTGGTGTCAGGCCCTTATAGTACAGGATGTCTCTACGAATCAGGTCCTAGAGGAGAGAGAGGTGGTGTCAGGCCCTTATAGTACAGGATGTCTCTACGAATCAGGTCCTAGAGGAGAGAGAGGTGGTGTCAGGCCCTTATAGTACAGGATGTCTCTACGAATCAGGTCCTAGAGGAGAGAGAGGTGGTGTCAGGCCCTTATAGTACAGGATGTCCCAACGAATCAGAGAATCTTGTTGACCGGATGGTTGAGCATGGCGTTCTTCTTAAAGGTATGTTCCGCTGCTTTTTTCTCCGTCAACAAAGGTAACGATTTTGAATGTACTGCCGTTTATTCCCAATGAGCTACTGGAGCGCAAGTTATTGTGGTTTGGGAAGTTTGCAAGTTCAATTAAGATTGTCCCGTTGGGTTGAAAACACCCGGCTCTGAAACAGGTTATGTCGTTTCGGCAACAGGTGTTTATGTTTTTGTATATTTTATATGGGTTATGCTAGTGTGGGAATGTTGGCCCTAAGGGACATGCATGCCCGAAAAGGGAGAAGGCAGAGGGAGGGGCGCAGGTGGTCCTCGTAACGCCTGGGCCCACTGATGTAGGTAGAGGTGGGGCGACAGTGGTAGAGCTGCCACAAGCACCTGTTGCTGAGGAACAAGCTGTCCGTGTTGAGAGTACTGAGTAGCAGCTTGTACCAGAGGGGAATATAGCGTTGTAGGAGGTAAGGATGGATCTGGGGAGCCACTTCCCCAGACTGGTGAGGAAATGCCCAATACGACTGATGGGGTACAGGAGGGGGTTCAGGTGGGGCTAGTCTCCCAGGTAGTGGAGGAGATGCCCGGTACGAGTGATGGGGTGCAAGTGGTGAGTGATGTGGCAGAAGGGTGTCAGGGGTCTGTGGCCTCAGTAGAGGAGGATCAGGAGAAGGATATGGACGTCTCTGCTGATATGAGAGCATCTGGTGACGACTCAATTTACAATCTAGAGGTAAATGGGTTCCTGGATCAGACTTTCGGGAAATCTGTCAAATTTAGGTGGATGTTGATAATTTTGTGAGTTCAGCTGTGGTGTTACAGAAGACGGTGGGGTTAGATCAGTTGAGTGTGAAGAAACGTTTCCACTTGAGGAAATGTGTTACTGCTGTCACGGCAGCAAAAGGTAGTGGGAAACGTGGTGAGGTTAAGAGAAAATTCAAACAATGATGAGGGTGTCTTTCTCTTTGTATAGGTTCTCTGTGGGGTTTTTTCTCTCTCTTTTCTATATGGCAATCAACTGCAAGGATCCTCAATCAACATAGACAAACTGAGCGTGATGTACTGTACGTATAATCATATAATCGTATAGTACATAGCAAACTCACTTGGGTTATGATGGCTTTGAGGCGAGCGATGCAGTTCGTCTTCAAAGTGGGTGACAGAAGCAAACCGTTCACCTTTTTTGCGTCACAAAGAGTTTGAAGGGGGACGTAAAGCAGCTTGTAATGTGTGCTCGATTTTATTCACCTGTCAGCCGAATCCATTCATTTGAAGGGGTGTCCGCACACGGTTGTATATATAGTGTGTGTATAATAGAGAGAATCCATGTATCAGCATGGATTAGCCTGTTGAGATGAGATGTGTCTGGTCTCTCCGTGCTGATAAGGAGGAGAGGATGTGAGGGGGAAGGAAGGAAGAAAGGCAGGCAGAGAGGAGCATGCAACACGCCACTAACCCGCCCTGAGGGCAACCCTTACACATGTTGTGATGCACATTGTGAATAAGAAACTCAAGAACAATGAGGGATTCATAATTAAGCATGTCCCGCAGACATCCCCGAGCAGTGTGTGTGTGTGTGTGTGTGTGTGTGTGTTTATGTAAGACGGCAAAGCCATGGTAGGACACAGGCCATCATTCCTTATGCTGTAGATCCCAGTGATAGCAGGGAGATGTGTGTTTAGAACAGTGATTCTAATTCTCCTCTTGGTTTGGAGCAGGACAGAGAGGGGAGGTTTCATACCTTCTAACTATACCAGAACTGGTCTGGAGCAGGACAGAGAGGGGAGGTTTCATACCTTCTAACTATACCAGAACTGGTTTGGAGCAGGACAGAGAGGGGAGGTTTCATACCTTCTTACAGAGGACCAGCTGGTGATCAAAGAGGAAGAAGACTCGCTGCTGACTGCGTCCATAGGGCTGGTAGATCCAAGACATTTCTCCTGTATAGATCAACTCTGAGCTCCGGTCCAGGATGTCATCACCCTGGGACAATAATAATACATGGGCTTTATTTAGCACTATTCAAAGACCTAAAGACGCTTGTCTTAAACACACACACACATACTCCGTTGAGGGCCGGTTCGTTCCGAGGGGTGTACAGTACGTACCTCCCAGTCCAGGACGGAGGCCTGCCATTGGGCGATCTTGTCAATGTTCTCCAGCCTCCTCTTCCTCTCATTGATCTGCTGAGTGACGTTACGCATCACTGCCAGCGCTGCTGCCACGTAACGATAGTCACTATGGAGACAGAACACACATTGCAACCACCACGTAGCAATAGTCACTATGGAGACAGAACACAGGTCATTACTGCCACCACGTAGCAATAGTCACTATGGAGACAGAACACAGGTCATTACAGCCACCACGTAGCAATAGTCACTATGGAGACAGAACACACATTACAGCCACCACGTAGCAATAGTCACTATGGAGACAGAATCCAGCTCATTACAGCCACCACGTAGCAATAGTCACTATGGAGACAGAACACAGGTCATTACAGCCATCACGTAGCAATAGTCACTATGGAGACAGAACACAGGTCATTACAGACACAACATAGCAATAGTCACTATGGAGACAGAACACACATTTCAGCCACCACGTAGCAAGTCACTATGGAGACAGAACTCACATTACAGCCACTACGTGGCGATAGTTACCATGGAAACAGGACACAGGCCATTAGAGAGGGATAACTCACACCTTACAGCAGCCGCTATTGCGACAGGTTTGTGTGTGCCAGATCAATGCATGTGTGTTAGTAAGTGTGTGTCTGTGTGTTTGTGTCTGTATCTGTGGAAGCAGCCATATCCTCCATCTGGCAGACACACTACTGCTCTTCACACACTCCTCTCAGACTGAGAGACAGACAGAGAGACAGATAGACAGACAGAGAGACAAAGAGACAGACAGAGAGACAGATAGTGAGACAAACAGAGAGACAGGCAGAGAGACAGAGAGACAGATAGACACAGACAGACAGACAGACAGACAGATAGACAGACAGACAGACAGACAGACAGACAGACAGACAGACAGACAGACAGACAGACAGACAGACAGACAGACAGACAGACAGATAGAGAGGCATACAGAGAGAGAGACAGACAGAGAGAGAGACATACAGAGAGACAAATATCTGGCAGAGAGAGTTAAGAGTGTTGGCCCTGCCCCTGTCTGGCAGAGAGAGTGTAATTTGTGAATGACCTGGAGCCGGATGAGACAAACACAGCTGAATGGCTGACTATGTGTGTCTGTGTGTGTGTGTGTGTGTGTGTGTGTGTGTGTGTGTGTCAGTGTGTGTGTGTGTGTGTGTGTGTGTGTGTGTGTGTGTCAGTGTGTGTTTGTGTGTGTGTAATCCTACCTGTGTTCCTGTGCAGTGTATTTGAGCAGCTCGGCCAGCTGCAGGGGGTATTTGCAGATCTTCTGTACGGGTGTGAGGAGGAAGCCATCGATAGCTATGTCGATCATCTGCTGCAGCAGGCGACAGGCCTCAAAGAAGTGCTGATACCTCCCGTCTCTCATCAGCTTGGACAGCTCCATACACGCATCCAGGTGGTTGTTACAGTACTCAGAGTAGATCCAGAAACCGTCTTGCTGTGGGACAAAACAACAATGGAGGAGATGAGCAGATGGTTCATTTGTGATTTGAGACAATAAGTCTGCTGCAGGCATCATATGGTGGTTCAGCAGGCTTCTATCTTTAAATCAAAACAAATCCAATTTATGCGCTGAATACAACAGGTGTAGACCTTACCGTGAAATGCTTACTTACAAGCCCTTAATCAACAATGCACATTTAAGAAAATAGAGTTACGAAAAATATTTACTAAATAAACTAAAGTAAAGAATTTTAAAAAGTAACACAATAAAATAACAATAATGAGGCTATGTACAGGGGTGCCGGTACCAAGTCAATGTGCAGGGGGCACAGGTTAGTCAAGGTAATTTATACATGTAGGCAGGGGTAAAGTGATAATAATAAATCTTATGGCTTGGGGGTAGACTTGGACCTAGACTTGGCGTCCGGTACCACTTGCTGTGCGGTAGCAGAGAGAACAGGTGGGAAAGGGCAGTGTGGAGTGCGATTGAGATTGCGTCATCTGTGGATCTGTTGGGGCAGTATGCAAATTGGAGTGGGTCTAGGGTTTCTTGGATAATGGTGTTGATGTGAGCCATGACCAGCCTTTCAAAGCACTTTATGGCTACTGTCGTGAGTGCTACGGGGCGGTAGTCATTTAGGCAGGTTACCTTCGCTTCCTTGGGCACAGGGACTATGGTGGTCTTCTTCAAACATGTAGGTATTACAGACTCGGTCAGGGAGAGGTTGAAAATGTCAGTGAAGAAACTTTCCAGTTGGTCTGTGCATGCTCTGAGTACACGTCCTGGTAATCCATCTGGCCCAGCGGCTTTGCTCACATCGGCTAAGGAGAGCGTGATCATACAGTTGTCCGGAACAGCTGGTGCTCTCATGCATGCTTCACTGTTGCTTGCCTCGAAGCAAGCATAAAAGCATTTTGGTAGAGTGTGATCTACAGCTTATCATGAGGTATTCTACCTCAGGCGAGCAATACCTTGAGACTACCTTAATATTAGACATCGACACACACCCCCACCCCTCGTCTTACCGGACATAGCTGTTCTGTCCTGCCGATGCACGGAAAACACTGCCAACTGTATATTATCCGTGTCGTCGTTCAGCAACTATTTGGTGAGACATAAGATATTACAGTGTTTAATGTCCTGTTGGTAGGATAGTCTCGAACCGAGGTCACCCAGTTTATTCTACAGTGATTGCACGTTGGCCAATACAACGGATGGTAGAGGTGGGTTACCCACTCGCCGACAAATTCTCACAAGGCACGCTGATCTGGCCCCCTGTGTTTCCTTCTTTTCTTCATGCGAATGACGGGGATTGTTTGGGAGAAGCATTATATCCTTCGCGTCAGACTCATTAAATAAAAGAATCTTTGTCCAGTTTGAGGTGAGTAATCACTGCTCTGATATCCAGAAGCTCTTTTCAGGTCATAAGAGACGGTAGCATCAAAATTATGTAAAAAATAATGCGGAAAGAAATACACAAAATAGCACAATTGGTTAAGAGCCCGTAAAACGGCAGCCATCACCATTATTCCGATCATCTTGGTGTTGAGTTGAATCATTTACATGTTCTAGAAAGCAGGGTCCTATCTAGATAGTAACTTACATGTTCTAGAAAGCAGGGTCCTATCTAGATAGTAACTTACATGTTCTAGAAAGCAGGGTCCTATCTAGATAGTAACTTACATGCTCTAGAAAGCAAGGTCCTATCTAGATAGTAACTTACATGTTCTAGAAAGCAAGGTCCTATCTAGATAGTAACTTACATGCTCTAGAAAGCAAGGTCCTATCTAGATAGTAACTTACATGTTTTAGAAAGCAGGGTCCAATCTAGATAGTAACTTACATGTTCTAGAAAGCATGGTCCTATCTAGATAGTAACTTACATGCTCTAGAAAGCAAGGTCATATGTAGATAGTAACTTACATGTTTTATTAAGCAGGGTCCAATCTAGATATTAACTTACATGTTCTAGAAAGCAGGGTCCTATCTAGATAGTAACTTACATGTTCTAGAAAGCAGGGTCCTATCTAGATAGTATTTTGCATGTTCTAGAAAGCGGGGTCCTATCTAGATAGTAACTTACATGTTCTAGAAAGCAGGGTCCTATCTAGATAGCAACTTACATGTTCTAGAAAGCAGGGTCCTATCTATATAGTTACTTACATGTTCTAGAAAGCAGGGTCCTATCTAGATAGTATTTTACATGTTCTAGAAAGCAGGGCCCTATCTATATAGTAACTTACATGTTCTAGAAAGCAGGGTCCTATCTAGATAGTAACTTACATGTTCTAGAAAGCAGGGTCCTATCTAGATAGTAACTTACATGTTCTAGAAAGCAGGGTCCTATCTAGATAGTATTTTACATGTTCTAGAAAGCAGGGTCCTATCTAGATAGTAACTTACATGTTCTAGAAAGCAGGGTCCTATCTAGATAGTAACTTACATGTTCTAGAAAGAAGGGTCCAATCTAGATAGTAACTTACATGTTCTAGAAAGCAGGGTCCTAGGGTGGCAGGTAGCCTAGCGGTTAGAGCATTGGGCCAGTAACCGAAAAGTCGCTGGTTCGAATACCCGAGCCGACAAGGTGAAAAAACCTGCTGATGTGTCCTTGAGCAAAGCACTTAACCCTAATTTGCTCCAGGGGCTGACCCTGTAGGTAAGCCGTCATTGTAAATAAGAATGTGTTCTTAACTGACTTGCCTAGTTAAATAAAGGTTAAATAAAATGTAATTAAAAAATCTAAATTCTAGAAAGCAAGGTCCTATCTAGATAGTAACTTACATGTTCTAGAAAGCAGGGTCCTATCTCAGAAAGGTGTGGTTCCTCGTTGTTGTATTGTTTCTCCAGGTCTCTAACAAAGCCCATCTGGAAACGGTAGATGTCCTCAATGTTCCCGAAGATCACTCTCAGCTGGTCATCGTTAAACATGTCTACCCTCTTCCTACACTGACGCAGGTAGCCCTGGAAGAAAGGGTTACACATAGGAAGGGGATGAGAAAAGGATTGTGTGTGTCTGAGTGTGTGTATGAGTGTCTGAGTGTGTATGTGTGCTGGTGTGTGGGTTCCCACATTTCAACTTATTTTTCTGTACTCTCCCATATACCCCTGGAGAGAAGCATGAGAGCAGGTTGAGTCTAGTTTTAATAAATTCACCACAGTAACACTACTGCAACAATCAATTCACCACAGTTAGACTACTGTTCCATGAGAGATCACGTACCCCTGCATGCGTGTGTGTGTGTGTGTGTGTGTGTGTGTGTGTATGCATGCATGCATGTGTTTTCCCATGTGTGCACGTATGTATTTGTGTGTACCTCACAGATGTCCTTGAGGTGTTTGATGTAGTGTCTCTCTGTGCTCATGATCTCATTGATGACGTTGGCTCTCATCTGGTCACGGTTCTGAAGTGGCGAGCCCAGACACAGGCAGTCGTTGGTCGGATCCAGGTGACCGTTAGCCACTTCACTGGTCGCCTCCGCAGGCTCCACCCCCCCATCCTCCTGGTTCACCCACAGCTGAGAAGACCAACACACACACTCCTGAATGGGAGATAAAACGATAACTACATACTCCTGCTATCAGAGGGATTTAACACAGAAAACATCACAGACATCTTTTAATCACTTGTTCCAGTTTCAGGTTGTAGTTGGCAGCACTGGGGCTCAGAGGAGAGTAGACAGAGAGAGAGAGAGAGAGAGAGAGAGACAGAGAGACAGAGAGACAGAGAGACAGAGAGACAGAGAGACAGAGAGAGAGAGAGAGAGAGAGAGAGAGAGACAGAGAGAGAGAGAGAGACAGAGAGAGAGAGAGAGAGAGAGAGAGACAGAGAGAGAGACACAGAGAGACAGAGAGACAGAGAGACAGAGAGAGAGAGAGAGAGAGAGAAGGGGGGGGGGGCTCTTTGTTCTAGCATGAGCTGTAGACACACACACACTCACATACAGCTAGGGTAGGCTAGAGGAAGGTTAGAGGTCGGCTAGAGGTAGGCTAGAGGAAGGTTAGAGGTAGGCTAGAGGTAGGTTAGAGGTCGGCTAGAGGTAGGCTAGAGGTAGGTTAGTGGTAGGCTAGAGGTAGGCTAGAGGTAGGTTAGAGGTAGGTTAAAGGTCAGCTAGAGGTAGGTTAAAGGTCAGCTAGAGGTAGGCTAGAGGTAGGTTAGAGGTAGGCTAGAGGTAGGTTAGAGGTAGGTTAAAGGTCAGCTAGAGGTAGGCTAGAGGTAGGTTAGAGGTAGGCTAGAGGTAGGTTAGAGGTAGGTTAAAGGTCAGCTAGAGGTAGGCTAGAGGTAGGTTAGAGGTAGGCTAGAGGTAGGTTAAAGGTCAGCTAGAGGTAGGTTAAAGGTCAGCTAGAGGTAGGCTAGAGGTAGGTTAGAGGTAGGTTAGAGGTAGGTTAGAGGTAGGCTAGAGGTGATCAGATGCCTGGTACGGTAGCTAAGCCAACACCTGATGATGAAACACTGTGTGCCTACTGAACATCAAATAGGCGACGGTTTTAATGCCAAACAAACGATGCCATGCAGCTTCACAGCAACAAGCAGAGAGAAGGGTGGAGACAGCTGGTGCTACTGTGCTAATGTGGAAGAGTGTGTTCTGAAATTGTACCCTATTCCCTTTATAGTGCACTACTTTCGACCAGGGACCACATGGCTATGCTAAAAAGTAGTGGACTATATAGGTAAAAAGGGTGCCATTTGGAATGCATGGTGGAGAAGGCTGCCGTACAAAGACTCAGTTATAAACAGACTATAAAAATAGTCGATAAATAAGAATAAAGAGAAAAAAACATTCTTACAAAAGGCTTTAATTTCTCTATAATAGATCAATCCTGTTATGACGACTCCCACTCTTGTGACTGAGGTTATGGAAACGTTAGATATGCGTTGGTTGATTGGTTGGGTAATGTTTGGGAGACGTTGCGTTGGCAGACTGAGCGGTGGGTGGTGATGGGGGTATGGCTGGATGGTTGATTGATGATGTTGGGGAAACGCACCTTAGACGTAGTGTTTTGGAACCGAGGAGTTGCTATGGGGTTGATATAGAAAACCTGTTTTGTTTGGGGTTGAGGAGGGTGGGGTTCGACCTTAGAGAGAGAGAATGACAGAAACACACTGGTTCACTCAATGCCTGGATCAACTCAATGGATGGAGAGGTGCGGGTGGTGGGGAGAAATTGGTTCAGCCCCTGGACATGGAATTGTGAGGGTTGGGATGGCCATTGGGGAGTCTGGAAAAAGCCTTTACATGGTAATGTATGGCGCCTTTACTCAGTTAAGTAGGAAGTGTTTATTAGGTAGTGTATGAACTCTTTAACCCTTTAGCTGTAGTGTGTGTTGCCTTTACCAGGGAATGTATGAAACTAACAGGAAGTGTACTGTGCTGAACTCTTTAGCTGTAGTGTGTGTAGTCTTTACTATGAAGCTAACAGGAAGTGTACTGTGCTGGTTTAGATATCACACTGTTCAGCAGGGTTCCAGCTAATAAAGTAGATGTGTTACCAGGCCAGCCCAGTATAGCTCGGCTCGGCTTTGCCCTACAGATGGCCCTGTATTTGATCACCCTGTTGCAGGAGAACTTAAAACCTAAATGTAAAACTTTGTCATTTACACTTTCAGACTTGATTTTGAATGAATAATGTCCATTCATTATAATCTACATAAGAATGCAAATTTCCTGTTGCTGCAGGATTATTTTCCTGCTGTAGCAAACTGGATCAAATTAAGATCCTACATGTGTATAGTGTGAATCGGGGTAATCAGGAGACTGGGGTGACGTGAGGTATCACTAACTCACCCGTACGAAGCTGGCAGGGAACCACCCCTCCTCCTCGTCGATCTGACCCCACCACCAGTCCTTATTGGACGCGTCCAGCACCTTGATGACATCACCGGCCTTAAACGCCAACTCTCGGTCGGCCATGGTCACATGGTCCCATACTGCCTCAGCGCTGACGATAGATCCTCCGCTTATCAACTGGAGAGAAGGAACAAGGGAAGGGAGGGAGGTGGGGGGGGGGGGGGAGAGAAAAGCGGGGAGGAGAGAGTGGTGTGTGTGAGAGAGCGAGAGAGAGAGATTAAGTGATTATTCTCAATTCCACTGACACAAACACACAATACCATCAAACTATTTTTTATTGAACTGCAATGAGACTAAATTGAATTAACCTCTGTGTTTCAGGCTATTAGATAATTATCAGAAGCCAAAGCCAAGTCAAATACCATTAGCAACGATCATGTCATGTCAACCACCTTAGGGAGGCACTGCTCACCAGCAAAGAGAACATGCTTGAAAAATCACTGTTGTATGAAAGTGTGGGTATTCAGTCAGTTTCGCACATGAGTGAGTCCCTGTCCTTCAGACCCACACAGAATAATGCATGTTAGTACCAGCACCCAGAGCTAGGGACTAGAGTCATTAACATCTCATCATCGCTAACACAACAAGAACCAAGACGTAATACAGTAGGTGGGTCAGCGCAGGCTCTGTGACTGATAATAAAATGACAGAATAATTACAGCAGTGTTAATGTAATATAAACACCAAGGACCAACGGTTGCTCAGATTCTCTGTCAGACTCTCTCTCTCTATCTGCACCAGTTTTACAGTATGTGTGCTAACTGTTCGTTTGTGTGTGTGTGTGTGTGTGTGTGTGTGTGTGCGTTTCAGTTGGAAAAATGTGGCGACCGGACATTTGACCGGCAGTGTTTGAATAGAAATTTACCGGACATTCTAGAGATTCACCTGACCCATATGGATTTGGTGCGTAACCTGATTAGGGTGTCCACCCACGGTGCTCAGAATGACAGAAATCACATTTGGATGAAGGTAATTCATCTTAACAGAACAGAGCAACTCGGGGATGCAATGGCTTGCGTCCTTCTTACTGAATTCCGATGCGCACTTTGAAGGTGTTATAATAACTGTCCACCTTTGCTTTTACTTTTCCAACTAATGAACAGCAACATCATACGAAACTGGACACAAACTGGTTGAATCAACATTGTTTCAATTAATTTCATTGAAATGATGTTGAACCAACGTGGAATAGACGTTGACTTAACGTCTGTGCCCGGTGTGTAGCCTAAGTCCTTCTACTGTCCAGGGCCGGCCCTGGGCATAAGCGATATAAGGGGTCACTTAGGGCCCCCAGCTGCTACCGCTTTAAAACCACAACATATTCTCTATGCCTCATGGAAAAATGGAGAGAATTACAGGAAATGTACAAAAACAATCTCTCTACCATCAAGAGGGGGACCACCAAATGTTTTACCCGCGAGGTGGGGGGCCCGAAAACCAAATCTCGCTTAGGGCCGGCACTGCTACTGTCCCTCAAAGTAGAAAAGTTGACCAATTCTAAGTAATTAGCCTATTCCAAACAGACAGTTGTGGGGACGATAGATCCCAAATTCATACAACCAGTAGGACTAGGCCACATTATTATTATTTTTTAAAAGCAATGAGTCTGATGAAACAGATAAGAATGGCGTGCTGAAGCCTGCCTACCGTTGCCTATTGAATGTTGAATGGGAAGCGTGCTTCAATTACTAGTCGAGAAAAAAAAACACTAACTATTTTTAATCGTGGCCATCAAAGCTGTCTTTAACGCACAATTGCATTCAGAATTGCTGCGCAATGATTGGGCGTATAAAAACACATGCTCCGCGCTGATAAATAAGATACGTGAAGACTAATGAAAATACACATGTACCAATTTAATTCCACTAAATTATGCAAATGAACCTATAGACCGATAAGCATGATTGGTCAAATGTACTGTAGTTCCATCGACTGGTATTTCCATCAATGAAAAGTCTAAAAACATTATTTTGGGATGTTCTTTCTTCTCCTGGACAATTAGCCAGCTGCAATTTTATTTATTTGATTTTCATTTATTTGTATTTATTTTTTAATCCGGCTATTAGAGGCTAACGGAAACCCTGGTGTGTTATGTGTGTTATGTGTGTTATACAGGGAGGTTATCAGTATTCTGTGAAGAGGCTCAGGGTTAAAGGTCCTTCTTATTAAAGGAGCAGAGAAGACAGAGGTGACATCATTAGTCTGTTCTGTTCTGAGAGGGAGTCACCACACACACACACACACACACACACACACACACCATTATCCATCCCGACCCTACCCTCACACACACCTCCTCCACCCACCATTATCCATCACTCTGAGTAATGTCTCCATGTCACCTTGAAACAGGCACAGATCCCAATACACACACACACACACACACACACACACACACACACACACACACACACACACACACACACACACACACACACACACACACACACACACACACACACACACACACACACACACACACACACACACTCACACACACTTCAACAGCATTTTGCCTCTTAAACTCCGCCTCCAGACTTGCTTCCCCGTGGCCTGCAGGGACAGCTCAGGGAGAGGAGTCAATCAGAGGAGAGATGATAGCGGAGGGATCATGGGTAGTGACAGACAGCTGAGCCTGGAGGGATGGAACCTGGATGGGACCTGGATGGAACTCATGGAACTCCAGTCGCCATGGAAACAGATGAAGATGTCTGGCTAATATGGGCCAGGTGACAAAACAATCAGCAACCTCAGGAGGTTAAAGGTCACACACACACACACACACTAATAATAAATCAATGGTTGCCTCCCAAACTGAACCCTATATAGGCCAATTAGACTCTATATAGGGGTCAAAAGTAGTGCACCATGTAGGGAATAGGTTGCCACTTGGGAGGCAGCCAATAAAACCTATGTGGCTAGAGCCATATATAGAGAGAGTCTGGCCATTCATTCAGGTTTCAACCACAAAGCATTAGAACGTTTCACTAGAAAGAAGGGTTATGGTCCTATGCCTTGTATCTAGAATTCGGTACAATAAAAAAAACAATGGCCCTTAGTCAGGAGTGTATTGGCTTTTCTGTTCATGGCGTTCTGTTTTTGAGTTACCATTTTACATACTGTATGTATGTCATATTACAACACTGTAGCTACATTCCTCTAATGTGATATTACAACACTGTAGCAACATCCCTCTAATGTGATATTACAACACTGTAGCAACATCCCTCTAATGTGATATTACAACACTGTAGCAACATCCCTCTAATGTGATATTACAACACTGTAGCAACATCCCTCTAATGTGATATTACAACACTGTAGCAACATCCCTCTAATGTGATATTACAACACTGTAGCAACATCCCTCTAATGTGATATTACAACACTGTAGCAACATCCCTCTAATGTGATATTACAACACTGTAGCCACATCCCTCTAATGTGTGGGTCCAGCCAGAGCTAACACCAGTCCCTGTTTATTCCTCTAATGTGTGGGTCCAGCCAGATTAAAAGCATTGCATAATCAATCTCTCTCCCATTCCTCTCTCTCTCTCTTTCCCAGCAGTTGATCAAAGGAAACCTGCTCGCCATGCACCCTGGAGATCTGACGTCCAACCAACAACCATAGAAAAATAATCCATAGTTTGGTTAGAGGTTCCAAACCCGTTCTATTCTAGCCTCCTCTTGCTCCCATTCCTGTTTACCTAGCTGGATCTGTCAGCTGTAGAGAGACAGCCATCTCTCCTATACCTCTTGAACTATCTGTCTACTGTAGAGAGACAGCCATCTCTCCTATACCTCTGGAACTATCTGTCTACTGTAGAGAGACAGCCATCTCTCCTATACCTCTGGAACTATCTGTCTACTGTAGAGAGACAGCCATCTCTCCTATACCTCTGGAACTATCTGTCTACTGTAGAGAGACAGCCATCTCTCCTATACCTCTGGAACTATCTGTCTACTGTAGAGAGACAGCCATCTCTCCTATACCTCTGGAACTACCTGTCTACTGTAGAGAGACAGCCATCTCTCCTATACCTCTGGAACTATCTGTCTACTGTAGAGAGACAGCCATCTCTCCTATACCTCTGGAACTATCTGTCTACTGTAGAGAGACAGCCATCTCTCCTATACCTCTGGAACTATCTGTCTACTGTAGAGAGACAGCCATCTCTCCTATACCTCTGGAACTATCTGTCTACTGTAGAGAGACAGCCATCTCTCCTATTCCTCTTGAACTATCTGTCTACTGTAGAGAGACAGCCATCTCTCCTATACCTCTGGAACTATCTGTCTACTGTAGAGAGACAGCCATCTCTCCTATACCTCTGGAACAATCTGTCTACTGTAGAGAGACAGCCATCTCTCCTATACCTCTGGAACTATCTGTCTACTGTAGAGAGACAGCTCTCTGTCCTATACCCCTAGATATATCTGCCTACTGCATAGCTAGACCCACAGACAGTATCACCTAAATCTATGGCGATGATGAGCTACTGGGTAACATTGCAGCAACAACATCAAAGACAACATCGGATCCGCCTGCAAACCTCTATTTGGGTCACATTACCGATACATGCAGACATGCATTGGTTTGATTTGACACAGGTAATGATGTACATTTCTGGTTCCAGATCACATATAATAAGGACAGTGGTAAACTGCTGAGCTGAATGTCTAATCTCTTCGATAATACGATCACGCACCACACCACAACACATCAGCATTCACCGACTGCAGCTAGCAGCCAGCAGCAGCCTCGACAGCACCACACGGCTACACACACACACCACACCATACACAGATACTGGAGAACATCCTTACCATGTTTGTGATATTAAAATGTTCAGACAGCGTATGCATGGATGGATCTAGTCAGATAATCATCCTAGTAATAATCCTTTAGGAAACAGGTATATAGGTGATGATCCTTCAGAGAGAGAGAGAGAGAGAGAGAGAGAGAGAGAGAGAGAGAGAGAGAGAGAGAGAGAGAGAGAGAGAGAGAGAGAAAGCCAGAGATGTGGAGGAAACGAGAATGTATTCCAGAAAGAGTCTCTTCCTCTCCTCTGCGAGCGACGTACTGTCTCTCTCCCTCCGTCCTCCTGAGCCTGCCAACTCAGTTATGCAATACACTTATGCCCAGAGTCTCCCAGCCAATCAGAGAGGCTCTGCCTCAAACCAGTGAGAAACAAACACATACCGGTGCGTACACACATCTCTGACACACACACCTCCGACACACACATATATACACACACACACACACACACACACACACACACACACACATATTGGCACTTCAGACTGCACAGCGTTTAACATAACTCTATTAGGAAACACCTGCCATGGAGAATTATTCCAAATGTGTGAACACCAGGGACGCCTGTAGGGCTCAGATTTACACTGTAAATATAGATAACACACACACACACACACACACACACACACACACACACACACACACACACACACACACACACACACAGGCATAAACACACACACACCCATAAACTCACACACACACACACACACAACACCCACACACACATAAACACACACACACACACAGACACACATAAACACGCACACACACATAAACACGCACACACACACACACACACATAAACACCCACACACACACACACACACACACACACACACACATAAACACACACACACACACACACATGCACACACCTAATACTTGCACACGGGAATTAACATTCACACTCCCACCAGTCTGTACGTGTCATCCTACCATCTCTACCAACCCAACAACAGTATGTACCATAGATAAATAAACATCCTATTGAGCGGATGAACTCTGTTTTAATTGTAAACCACTGAGATGTAAATGCGCACATGCCACTGCATGTGACAGAGCATCTCTGTACACAATGTAAGCACACACACATGCAGGTACAGTACACACGCACGCAGACACACACTAGAGACGGCACTTACACTTAGCCCCACTGTGCTATAAAGTGGATATCTCCAAACAGAGACTACAGACAGCACTTAGTGTTGGCCATCTTCATCAGGGCAGGACTACATGGATAAGTCTGAGCTCTGAATCTGCAGGGCTTTATATCTGATAGCTCTGAGCCTGTAAGGCTTTATATCTGATAGCTCAGAGTCTGCCAGGGCTTTATATCTGATAGCTCAGAGTCTGCCAGGGCTTTATATCTGATAGCTCTGAGTCTGCCAGGACTTTATATCTGACATCTCTGAGTCTGCCAGGGCTTTAAATCTGATAGCTCAGAGTCTGCCAGGGCTTTATATCTGATAGCTCTCTCTGAGTCTGCCATGGTTTTATATCTGATTGCTCTGAGTCTGCCAGGGCTTTATATCTGATAGCTCTGACTTCCGGGGCTTTATATCTGATAGCTCTGACTTCCGGGGCTTTATGTCTGATAGCTCTGAGACTGCCAAGGCTTTATTTATGATAGCTCTGAGTCTGCCAGGGCTTTATATATGATAGCTCGGAGTCTGTCATGGCTTTATATCTGACAGCTCTGAGCCTGTAGGGCTTTATATCCGATAGCTTGCTCTGTGTCTGCCATGGCTTTATATCTGACAGCTCTGAGACTTCCGGGGCTTTATGTCTGATAGCTCTGAGACTGCCAAGGCTTTATTTATGATAGCTCTGAGTCTGCCAGGGCTTTATATATGATAGCTTGGAGTCTGTCATGGCTTTATATCTGACAGCTCTGAGCCTGTAGGGCTTTATATCCGATAGCTTGCTCTGTGTCTGCCATGGCTTTATATCTGACAGCTCTGAGACTTCCGGGGCTTTATGTCTGATAGCTCTGAGACTTCCGGGGCTTTATGTCTGATAGCTCTGAGACTTCCGGGGCTTTATATATGATAGCTCGGAGGTCTGAGACTTCCGGGGCTTTTAACACATCTTCTATATCTGACTCTCATACCATACAACATTTATAAACCTCACTTTCCATTAGAATATTAAGATGTCTCATAGTAAAGTTAAACCCCAAGAATTAATCGGTTTAATAATGTGTTATACAATTCCTTGTGAATGTGTGTAGTTTAGAAAAATGACAGTTCTATCCATCTCTATTTATTTATACGGGTTTATTGTGTCTGAAATGGATTCACAGGCAGGTGTTGAGGCAGAGTAATGGTGCATGTAGAATGGGGGAGATATAGAGAGATAACTGTTGCATGGTTTAAAATGTGGGAAACCAGTGTGTGTGTGTGTGTGTGTGTGTGTGTGTGTGTGGTGGAGCATTGAGGGCCTTCCTCTAGCTGGCACGCTATTTTATTGGTTGAAAATGTCCAGTGTGAAACATTATGTTCTGCATCATTAGAACATCTTTGAACACTATAACACATGCTGAAATCCTTCCAAATGCACCACCAGTAAAACACTATAAAAATCCCTTATAGTGGGGATATAAGGATGAATCACTGCTGCTGAATATAATATCACATCATTATTACTGCCCGTCAAAGCATCCCAAATAATAGCTACGCATCCGAAATACCGTTAGACATTCCTGAAAAAAAAGATTCCTGGGAAAACCAAAGCGCACAATTCAGTAGTGTTGCTCACAGAGATACACAGTACAACATGGTGGAGAGAAGGGGAGAGCGGGCAGGCATGGGAGAGAAAACACGCCTTCAGAGGGAACATGGTGAATTCTCTACAATCACCAGGGAAACATCGCAGAGCGTTAACCGCACAACCATCACCACCAAAACACCATCAGCTACACACGGCCAGAGGACGAGACAATGGGAGGATTCGGGTGATACACTGTACGTTAAATAAATACACATATATTGTACCAACGTCATTCATTTCACTGTGTGGCCATGTTGAAGATGCGATGGGGGTCCCGCTCTCAACGAACGAATGAACGCTCGCCTGCTCCCTCTCTCTCAAACGTTGTGTGTTGCGCGAACTGGGCCTCGATCGCCGGTCCGGTTAACGCGTACCGAGGATGAACATTAACAGAACGTTCACAAGCACCAGAACCGCGATCACCGTGAACACAACGAATGTCTGGACATCCAAGGCCATGGTGCAATGCTGCAAGGCGAGAGGGATGCGGCTGCTGCCTTGTCTGTGTGCTCCTTGTCTGGATGACGGTAGGCGCGCGCTGCTGCTCTGCTCTGGTCTCGACCGGGACTGTTTGAATTTAACGGTCCAGATAGCATCCACCATTTGGCTATAGATTGAAAAGAAAAAGACAGCGGGAAAAAACGGCCTCCCAGGCTACGCTTCTTGTCTTCACCCTACACGCGCTATTGCAGCTCATAAAAGGCTCGGGAACAGATGCATTATCATCCTCACCATCATCATCCTCATCACTATCCGTCTGCACCGATTATTCTTCTCGGGTCAGCACCCACCGGTGTTCGCTGATTCTCCCTCTGAACCGACACTGTCAGGATTCTGGCCAGCTGGCACTCAACAACACACGAGAATATTGTCTGTCTGTCTGTCTGTTGGCTGCGCGCGGGCTGCTGAGCCTTCTGCTTGTCTTGGACCGGAGAGAGCGAACAGAGAGAGAGAGCGGCTGTGAAGCAGAGCGAGCTTGAGAGGCGGTCCTGCCAGAATACTGATCAGCGCTCAGCCGCGAGACTAGCGGGATCACCGACCACGGAGGAGAGGAGGGAGGCAGGGGGGACAATGCTCGAAGCTCACAAACAATATTTACCTCTGAGTGAGGCCAAGCCAAACCATAACTCTATTCAGCCACAAACCATATCCTATCCACCTCACCTCTTAAATATTATTTTTAAAATATCACCTTGCTTTATGAATTATTCTATCATCCTCAACCTTTATCATCCTCAACCTGTGATGAAGGTCCATTAATGTCAGATTTAATTAAAGGCGTTATTTCCCCGTGAAGTAGGGAAACCGTTGGCATTTTCCTGCCAGATTATTACAATAGGCCTAATCAATCTGACTCTATGCCCTAGGGTCTAGGTAAGCTAACTGACAGTATAATTTACACCTGTCATTATCTTCCCCTCACATTGTAGGCCTATAGACTGTAAACAATGGCAATGCCATATCCTTATAATACCATAGATAGATTCTGTAAAGAATGGCAATCAGCCCTATAACGCCATAGATAGATTCTATAAAAAATGGCAAACACAGCCTTATAACGCCATAGATAGACTTTTTCTCACTCCTCAGCTTGCCATTTAAACACCTCTCTTCCTGAACACAGTAAATCCTTTGATGGTGATGCGACGGGTGGCATGTTGTCTTTCCTTCCCTGTTGTGCGTGATATAATCAGTACATGCCTGGCTGTTATAGTGCTATTGCTAAACATGTATTATGCTGCCAGTTCCTCCAGTCTATTGTTAAGCATGCTGCCAGTTCCTCCAGTCTATTGTTAAACATGCTGCCAGTTCCTCCAGTCTATTGTTAAACATTCTGCCAGTTCATCTACTCTGTTGTTAAACATGCTGCCAGTTCATCTACTCTGTTGTACACCTGTTTGATGTTATCCATCCTCTCAGTTGGTATGTCATGTGTTCCCTTTGTTTTAGTTAATGTTTGGCAAGTTTATTACACAATACTGTTAAGCCAATTGTTCATTCATGCACTTTTATGTTGATTTGAGTTTGTTTATTTGTATGTTTTTACAGTGACAGTGCACATTAATCCAATTTTCTGTAAAAGAGTATCTCCAGCCTAGACCAACACATCCTTCCTAACCCTATCGACAAGCCAAAACAATACAGGAGAACCCCCCCCCCCCCCCCCCGTCATTGTAAATAGGCCGTCATTGTAAATAAGAATAACTTAACTGACTTAAATAAAGGTATAAAAAAATGTAATAAAGAATGGCAAACACAGTCATTCGGAGAGTTGTTGACTTGTAACCCCTTTTAAACATTGTGTATTTGAGCTACAGACTTCACGGTTGTACCGATGGATTCGTCTACTTGCATCCGTAGATACCAACAATTTGCCTGCTTTGCTTTGCTCTGTGACGCTCACAAGCGATGTTAGAAGGTAAGGGATTCTTCTACATAGAAGATCATAGGAAATCCCAGGACATAGTGTCTATAATACTGTAATAAGCTCACATAGTTGCTGTCACAAACTCCATAGTTTTCACTGTGTCGCAGCCTTGTTGTCGCAGCCTTGTCAGAAAACTGAAGGAGAGAGATGCTGCTTAAAAACACGGCAAGGTGACCGGGGACAGTTGTATGGTTAGACAGTACAAATACGACCTACACAGATCGATCAAGATGGCGAGATACAAGTAAAGGGACAAAGGGGAGGAGCAATCCAGTGGGTCGGACACGAGGCGTATACGGCTTCTAACGATCACCAGCAACAAACTTTTTCTGACGACTTCGAGCACAACAACTGTATCTGTACCTCAACCTAGGTCTTCGCCAGATAAAAGATATGATAGCACCGTTCAACTGGGTAAAGGTTCACGACCGAGTTCCAAACTGCCTCTGGAAGCAATGTCAGCACAAGAACTGTTCGTCTGGAGCTTCATGAAATTGGTTTCCATGGCCGTGCAGCCGCACACAAGCCTAAGATCACCATGCGCAATGCTAAGCATCGGCTGGAGTGATGTAAAGCTTGCTGCTATTGGACTCCAGAGCAGTGGAAACTCCTTCTCTGGAGTGATGAATCACGCTTCACCATCTGGCAGTCCGACGGATGAATCTGGATTTGGCGGATGCCAGGAGAACGCTACCTGCCAAAATGGTTGAGGAGGAATAATGGTCTAGGGCTGTTTTTTTTCGTTCGGGCTAGGCCCGTTAGTTCTAGTGGAGGGAAATCTTAACGCTACAGCATACAATGACATTCTACATGATTCTGCACTTCCAACTTCGTGGCAATGGTTTGGGGGAGGCCCTTTCCTGTTTCAGCATGACATTGGGCACAAAGTGAGGTCCATACAGAAATGGTTTGTTAAGATCGGTGTGGAAGAACTTGACTGGCCTGCACACAGCCCTGACTTCAACCCCATCAAAACACCTTTGGGATGAATTGGAAAGCCGACCGCGAGTGAGGACTAATTGCCCAACATCAGTGCCCGACCTCACTAATGCTTGTGGTTGAATGGAAGCAAGTCCCCGCAGCAATGTTCCAACATCTAGTGGAAAGCCTTCCCAGAAGAGTGGAGGCTGTTATAGCAGCAAAGGAGGGACCAACTCCATACTAATGACCATGATTTTTGAATGAGATGTTCAACGAGCAGGTTTTCCAAATACTTTTGAAGTGTATCTCACCATACCTACTAGGATAGGTGGTCTAGCAGCCCCTTCTCTTAAATGTTGTCAACTGGCATCTCAGGACGTTAGTAGGGCATAATCCTTGTTTCTCAGTACTGACCCCTGTATCTCAATACTGACCCCTGTATCTCAGTACTGACCCCTGTATCTCAGTACTGACCCCTGTATCTCAGTACTGACCCCTTTGCACGAGAACCCTGATTTCCGACCTGGGATGAAGGGAGGCTTCTCTACATGGGGGAAAAGTAAGGGCATCAATGTTATCGAAGATATTGTTCAGGGTGATAACATTCTTAAATTTGACCAGATTGTTAGTAAATTTGGCATCTCTAAGAGTGACTTTTTAAAATTCTAACAGATTCTTAATTTCATAGCTGCATCCAGATGGCTTCTTCATCTCTCCTATTGAGAACCTCTTGAAGAATTAGCAGCTGAAATCTATCACTCAACGCTTTTATAACTTACTGTGCAATTTGAAGAAAGATAACAAGGTGTTAGTGGAGGCTGATATAGGCTACCAGTAGCGCTTGCAGAATGGAAAGGAATGTGTGTACAACCATCCCAATTCCTAGCTTGCAACTCAATCTGGTAAATGCAATTTAAGATCCTACATGGACTGCATGTCACTCCTGTGTCTAGACATAGAATTAACCCTAATTTGTTTTTGTAACAAGTGAGGGTGCAGAAGGTTCTCTCATTCATTGTTTCAGGTTCTACAGGAGACAGATCATGTTTTTGAATACTCTCCAGCTGGGTGCAAAGTCTTGTATAATAGGAACCAGAGATGAGCTGCCTCTTAGATTTCGTTACTCACATATTTAACTCATTTTACTACATTGTGCACGAAAGTGTATAATTCTGCTGTGGCTATCTGATCAGGCTCCCTCAAGAAGTCAATGGGAGCAAAGGGTCATTGATTTAACTCACAAACTCTATGTATGCTCTATGTAGGCTATGATCCTACTCTATGTATGCTCAATGTAGACTATGATCCTACTCTATGTAGGCTCAATGTAGGCTATGAACCTACCCTATGTAGGCTATGATCCTACTCTATGTAGGCTCTATGTAGACTATGATTCTACTCTATGTAGACTATGATCCTACTCTATGTAGGCTCTATATAGACTATGATCCTACTCTATGTAGGCTCTATGTAAACTATGATCCTACCCTATGTAGGCTATGATCCTACTCTATGTATGCGCTATGTAATTGGCAATTTCTTGCATGGAATAGCCTTCATTTCTTAGAACAAGAATAGACTGATGATTTTCAGAAGAAAGTTATTTGTTTCTGGCCATTTTGAGACTGTAATCGAACCCACAAATGCTGATGCTCCAGATACTCAACTAGTCTAAAGAAGGCCAGTTTTATTGCTTCTTTAAATCAGCACAACAGTTTTCAGCTGTACTAACATAATTGCAAAAGGGTTTTCTAATGATCAATTAGCCTTTTAAAATTGTCATTTGAACACAGGAGTGATGGTTTCTGATAATGGGCCTCTGTACGCCTATGTAGAATATATTTTTTTCCAGATACAATAGTCATTTACAACATTAACAATGTCTACACTGTATATCTGATCAATTTGATGTTATTTTAATGGACAAAAAATGTGCGTTTCTTTCAAAAACAAGGACATTTCTAATTGACCCCAAACTTTTGAACGGTAGTGTAGGTCGTATCAGCAGCGTGCAAATTCGTTATTACGCGCAAGGGTGCACCCTGTAGCGCGTTTGACCCCTCTGCCCGCGCCTCATTGTTGGTGGATGAAGAGGTGCACAATATGGTCATGAATAAATTCATGCAGGAGGAAAATCTCCGTCTGTGTCGCTACAGGCAGGCCCCGGCTATGGCTTTCGCACTGTGTCTGTGTGATTCATATTCTATAGACAGCTTTGCGGTGCAGCTAGGCTACAGATCAAAGAATATTAGGTAACCAATAAAACCACTGATATCCACTACATCATAGGTTTATTAGGGGGCATATACTATACATCATAGGTTTATTAGGGGGCATATACTATACATCATAGGTTTATTAGGGGGCATATACTATACATCATAGGTTTATTAGGGGGCATATACTATACATCATAGGTTTATTAGGGGGCATATACTATACATCATAGGTTTATTAGGGGGCATATACTATACATCATAGGTTTATTAGGGGGCATATACTATACATCATAGGTTTATTAGGGGGCATATACTATACATCATAGGTTTATTAGGGGGCATATACTATACATCATAGGTTTATTAGGGGGCATATACTATACATCATAGGTTTATTAGGGGGCATATACTATACATCATAGGTTTATTAGGGGGCATATACTATACATCATAGGTTTATTAGGGGGCATATACTATACATCATAGGTTTATTAGGGGGCATATACTATACATCATAGGTTTATTAGGGGGCATATACTATACATCATAGGTTTATTAGGGGGCATATACTATACAATCAATAGGACTTTTTTTCTAGTAGGGTTTTTACACTCATGCACCTATACATGCTGAAAAAAAATCCCATCCTCAAACCCAAACTGCTTTCAGCAGACTCACAGAAGCCCATGACAGTATCAGGAATATTCCAGAGTTTTCTCAAAAAGCCTTTTCCTCTCCCCCTCTGTCTGTCTCATGCTTAGCTGCAGTTACGTAAGGCTGGGAGCTGTGTGTGTGTGTGTGTGTGTGTGTGTCTCTGTGGGCACTCTGCTCCATCCCTGACATTTAGACAACAAAGGTCACATCTGAAAGTCTAAATCTAAACAGACAGCCCTGCTAATGCTTCATGAATAACACACACACACACACACACACACACACAAACACACACCCAAACTTATGAATATCCAGGCAAGGGGAGTTTACTGACTGTCTTCCCTCTGAGTCTCAGACCTCTCCTCAGAGTCAGCAGAGGCGTCCTGAACCATGTCTATGTAAATACGGGTGAACTTTTAACTACTGTTACGTGTGTGTGTTACGTGTGTGTGTGTTACGTGTGTTACGTGTGTGAGCTAAACACAGCGGGTAAGCATATAAAACAAATGTTTATGATTATTAATGGTAGGTAGATAGATCTATCTAAAATATCCTATCCTATCCTATCAGATCAAATCATATTATATCATATCATATCATATTCTATTCTATCATATCATATCATATATGATAGAATATGACTCTTAGAAGTAAAGGAGCCCCAAAGAGCCTTTAGGGGTTCAGAAGATTGCCACTGTGGGGAAAGGTTTCAGGTAAAAAAGAGGAACCCCTCTGAAAAGGTTCTTTGAGGAACCCGTGTGAGATGATGCATAACTTTTCGCAAAAGGTTCACACGCTGATACTGGGTGTCATACCAGCCTTCACTTTGGCTTCCCCTCCTGTCCAGCTCAGGCGTTCGGCATCGCCGGCCTTCTAGCTGCTGCCGCACCTGCCGGTGGCAAACGCCCTTCACTCATCAACCCTGGACTTGTCTCGTCATCATTACACACACCTGGTTCCAGTCCCCACTCTGTCACTGTATATATACTCTCTCTGCCATTTGTCTTTTTTGGTCATTGTAAATGTTACTTGTTTTCCTGAGAGGAATCTCTTCTACTATTTCCTGAGTATTTTATATTTGGCACTTTGGGTTTTGTCCAGCTTTGATATGGTGCTTAAATAAATTCAGTAGTTCAAAACCTGCGACTGCCTCCTGCCTACTCCTCTCTACACTAGTGACACTGTGCCGCCTGTGTAAAGGTTCAAACCTTTTTGTGATGGGAAGGGTTCAATTTGCCATCCGTGAGTGCAGTGCAGACTGGCCGATATTGTCCGAACTAAAGCTGGCTGATGCAGGTAGAGCAGTGGTGAGGACCGCTAGCAGTGGCTAGTAGCTAGTTAGCAGGCTAGTTTCTGTCGGAGGTTCAGTTAAATAATAATGAAATAAAGAAAATAGTAGATCCATTCGACGTTGGGTGAGGCGGGTTGCAGGAAAAGCATATGAGGAATAAGAAAAATATATGGAAAGACAGACTAATTACAGACTATTTACATGGGACAGGACAATGTGGAATGTGGCATACATCGAATAATATAAGAGCTTTCATTGTCTGCTTATATGCCCCCTTTATTTATCCTACGGTTCTGACTTGGTGTACAGGAAGAACACTGTAAGAACGGCCCATGTTCTGAATTCTGTCGCTGTACATTTCAAAAGTGCTGAACAAATAGTTATATTGACTACGTCCATCCTAGCTCGCTCATTATTGTCTTAATCGAAATTACGGATTGCCTCTTATTCGCTCGTCGTCCCCTTTTGAAGGCAGTAAATGAGGCTGAATGAACTCTTTCGCTGCCAGACAAGGCTCCGCTGATAGCCAGGTGTAGCAGTGGTAAGGTATTGGGACTGCTTTTGGGACTCTTCTGTTGGGACAGCTTTATGTAGGCCCTAACAGTATGTGGTCACTGTTTGTCACCGTTATAGTGTTGTATTGTGTTGTGGCTTTGCTGGCATGCATCTAAAAAAATATTTTTGGGGTTTGCCCCACCAAGATTGACATGATAAAATTGCCACTGTACTCATATAGGAATGGGTAATTGTTTACAAGTTGCTAGCTATCCCATAAAGCCATTGCCTAAAGCCACATATTTTTTATATTCTTCTAAGTTTGGCAGCGCAACAAATCCAACGGTGAAATAAATTCAAAGTGCTCCGCACACGCCAGCAAAAAGGTTCCTCCATTGCTACAATGAAACATTAGAGGTTCCTCCAGGAACCCCTCTGGCTGTTAAAATGGCCAGCTCTTATTTATTCTAGAAGTTGTTGTATTTGCCCAACACCCCTTATTTGCCTAACATCCCACTTGTATTTTCCAAACAGAGTTCGCCATTCCCCGTGCACCTCACTGAATCCCACTCCTGCCGTAAGATCGCGGTCTGAAGAGAATGGATTCATTGGACTGTTCGTCACCAATCTGTATATCGATCTGTGTTTAGTGTGTGCATCTGCTTGGAAGTAGTGTCCGACATGTCATTGCATATTGTAGTTGGGTGTTGCTAAGGCGGTCAAGTTAATATCTACCATCTTTATCAGGTATTTTCCTTTCATGTGTGTCATGCTACTGCTAACCAGATAAGGCTCATTAGGCTTGGTGATGAAGCTCACATGTATCATTTCAAGGGAAATATATTCTGTTTGTATTGTCTGTTTAAGTATATAGCCGTGTTAATGGCCATTCAGCAGCTTTATGTAGCCTCATGCTACCATGTACTGTATTTGCCTTCAGAAAGTATTCACACCCCTTGACTCATTCTGTAACGAATGCCCCGCGCAGAGCGGCGGGCCCTCCTTCTCTCCAGCGATCATACTCGCCGGCGTTCTAACCGGCGGTCGGGGGAAGATGGTAGCAACGCCCTGATGACCCACACCTGTTCCTCATCGGTCATCAGGGTCACTATTTAACCCATATGTTTTCTGTTCAACCCTTGCGGGTTATTGTTCTATGTGTGTTGCCGTCTTTGATTAAATGTTATATCTATTCAAATCCTTCTTCTCCTATTCGTCTTTTGCCTCTACACTCACTTTCACCCCTCGCAATATCACACATTCCACATTTGTTTGTGTTACAATGTGGGATTAAAACGGATTCAATTGTCATTTTCTGTCAATAATCTACACAAAATAATCTGTAATGTCAAAGTGGAAGAAATATTCTAAAATTTGTAATAAATGTATGACAAATAAAACATTAATACATATTCAACCCCCTGAGTCAATACATGTTAGAATCACTTTTGGCAAGCCTAAATCACCAAGCTTGTTGACAGCAATATCTTGTCAGATGACATCATGACCTTTTGTTACAGCTGTGGATGTGATCTGGTGGCATCCCAAATTACACTCTATTCTCTACACAGTGCACTTATGGGTCTTAAGGGTCCTGGTCAAAAGTAGCACACTATTTAAGTTGCCATTTGGGACACAACTTAAGTATTTCCTCTCCTGCCCTGGCCTGAGGCCAATCTCTACTCCACAACTCTCTCTAGGAGACGCGTGTGTCTGTGTGTGTGTGTGTGTGTGTGTGTGTCTAGAACGACTAAGAGACTCCACCATGAAGGATTCTGCTGTAGCCTGTTAGTAAATTATTGTATTTATTCTGCTGTAGCCTGTTAGTAAATTATTCAATTTATTCTGCTGTAGCCTGTTAGTAAATTATTCAATTTATTCTGCTGTAGCCTGTTAGTAAATTATTGTCTTTATTCTGCTGTAGCCTGTTAGTAAATTATTCTATCTGCGGCTCATGATGTGGTAATGGAGGGAGAAAGACCAGGCAACCCCACCCTTCCCATTTCCCTTCTGAACAGACTACTTTTTATACCCCCCCATGACAACCACAACTCACCCCCCCCCCCGCCGCACTGGACAACCACGCTGACTTCCTGCGTCCTCCCGACCTCAGAGAAACACACACACACACACACACAAAATTACACCTAAAAATAAAACGTTGGATGCAGCACAGCGATGTTATCCTTGTTTAGCCATCAGCTGTTTATTCATTTAAGATGTAGCAGTATCAAATCAGTGTAGTCAGAGGGTCAGAGAGAGATGACAGAGAGAACACACAGAGAGAGAGAGAGAGAGAGAGAGAGAGAGAGAGAGAGAGAGAGAGAGAGAGAGAGAGATAAGAGCGAGAACAGAGAGATGAGAAAGAGATGACAGAGAGAGATAAGAGTGAGAACAGAGAGATGAGAGAGAACAGAGAGAGATGAGAGAGAGAACAGAGAGAGATGAGAGAGAGAACAGAGAGAGATGAGAGAGAGAACAGAGAGAGATGAGAGAGAGAACAGAGAGAGATGAGAGAGATGAGAGAGATGAGAGAGAGTGAACAGAGAGATATGAGAGAGAGAACAGAGAGAGATGAGATGTAGAGATTAGGGGATCTGGGTCCTACGGCAGATTACCTGCTGGATGAAATACATAGGCCAATTGTTTTCTTTCAAATATGTTCCTCAACCCAGAACCCTGAAGGAAGACTGTTGAACTGCATTGCAGAGAGATATTCCCTGAATGTCTCCATCAAGACAGAACTGAAGGTGGGAACGAACATCCCCTGAACATGGAACAGTTGATTCTCAGCAAAAGGTTTCTCAGAGAATGTGGCAGTGCAGAGTCCCCCATAGATAAGAATTAATGAGTAATGAGTTCCCACATGATAACACTGCAGATATATCTGCACCTACTGATACCTAACCAAGTCTTACTGGAAGATACCTAACCAAGTCCTACTGGAAGATACCTAACCAAGTCCTACTGGAAGATACCTAACCAAGTCCTACTGGAAGATACCTAACCAAGTCTTACTGGAAGATACCTAACCAAGTGTAACGAATGCTCTAACTACGTCGACGGTGCCCCGCCTGTCCCAGCATTCCACGTCGCCGGTGTACTAGATAGATGGATAGAAGGATAGATGGATGGATGGATGGATGGATGGATGGATGGATAGATAGATAGATACTTTATTGATCCCCGAGGGGACATTTCTTTGTCAAGCAACTATGAAAAAAACACAAAAGACAGATACACGAAACTTGATACATAGAGCGGCAGTATGAAAAAGTATCAAAATACAAGAAGTCTGGAGTGCAAAAAAGCTATAAAAAGACATTGCATAGTATGGGTGGTTGGCTGAATATGTACACTATACATTGGTGGATGGTGCATGGTTAACTATACTATACAGGTCGATGGCAGAGAAATACTTAAATAGCTAAAAGTGCCTATGATATAAGTGAGGGTAATAATAGTTTACTTAATATACAGACTGGTTAAATTAACAGGTAAGTGAATATTTTGCATGGTTAAATTAACTGTACAGGTAACTGCCTCCACGCCGTCGCCTTTTCAACTCATCCGGAATATCGAACTTTTCCCTGGGGTGCATCAGCGCTGCATGTGCTAAATCCAGGAGCTGGGCTCGGTTGTAAATAATTGATGACTCGCGTGTAGGTTCGGCGCAGAGAAAAATAAAAAGTGCCTCAGTGATAAAAAGGACCGTTAAAACCTTCATAAAACAGTAGCACTCCATAATCCTGAACTATTATTGTTCAACTGTTGCAAAAAATACTCACGAAAAACTGACGAAAAACATACTAAAACAACAATTTACGCACAAACAATGGGAGCTGCTTAACAGGCATGAACACTGGCAGCAACGCACACACCTTAATTCAATCACCTCATTGCACACGCACACATGCACACACCTGCCTCCACTCACTCAATCACACATCCTATTTAAGTTACCCTGTTTCTCATGTTTGTGTGGATGATTGTTTTTGGGCTATGGTTACAGCCCGTGTGCATGTTGATTAAAGTTTATAGAGATTTAGATTTTCTTGTTTTTCCTTTTTTTTGACCTCCTCATCTTTGTGCTCACCGACCTCATACCCTCACACCAAGTCCTACTGGGCGATACCTAACCAGATCCTACTGGGCGATACCTAACCAAGTCCTACTGGGCGATACCTAACCAAGTCCTACTGGGCGATACCTAACCAAGTCCTACTGGGCGATACCTAACCAAGTCCTACTGGGCGATACCTAACCAAGTCCTACTGGAAGATACCTAACCAAATCCTACTGGCCGATACCTAACCAAGTCCTACTGGGCGATACCTAACCAAATCCTACAGGACGATACCTAACCAAGTCCTACTGGGCGATACCTAACCAAGTCCTACTGGGCGATACCTAACCAAGTCCTACTGGGCGATACCTAACCAAATCCTACTGGAAGATACCTAACCAAGTCCTACATCAGACAACCTGGGATCCCCCACATATCAGTAGAACACATGTTCTAATTGACATGAGTACAGAAAAAACTCTAGAACAGATTCTAGTACAGATCCACGTGCCTGGTATAGTACAGTGCGTACAGTCCACATGTAGCGTTGGAACATGATATGTAGCGTTGGAACAGGATATGTAGCGTTGGAACAGGATATGTAGCGTTGGAACAGGATATGTGTGAGGAGTGAGTCAGAGGATTTGATTAGTGAGATCTGAGAAGTGCATCCCAAATGGCACCCTATTCCCTACTTAGTGCCCTAGTTGAAAGTAGTGCTCTGTATATAGATTTCTTCTATTGTGTTTTTGACTTTGTTTACTGTGTAACTCTGTGTTGTTTTTGTCGCACTGCTTTGCTTTGTCTTGGCCAGGTCGCAGTTGCAAATGAGAAGTTGTTCTCAACTGACTTACCTGGTTAAATAAAGGTGAAATAAAAAAAAATAATAAAAAAAATTAGTAGCTAGACTGCATCATGTCAAGGTGGAAATGTACTCCCCATAGCTGAGCAGAGGGGAACTGGACCTCCCTAATGGAGAAAGAGAGTACCAACTAACTGGCTATTTTCTTACTGAGAGTACTGAGAGCTGTAAGATATTCAGAGGAAGAGAGGATGCTACAACCCCTTCTCTCTGTCAGCATTCTGACTTAAAGCCTTTGGTGAAAGAAGTGTTTCATATGATCAGTGATGCTTAGTTCTTACCCTGCTGGAAACCTATTGTCTTGGTCTGACTCATACACCTACACTGAGGAATCTCAATACATCTGAAGACTGCGTGTGAGGTTTGAAGAGTGTGTGAGGTTTTGAAGAGTGTGTGTGTGAGGTGAGTTGTGCATGTGTGAGGTGAGTGTGATGTTTGAGGTCACGGAGATGCCCATCACCTGCACATCGGTGCACTGCGTGATTAAATTAACACGCATGAGCAGAGTAATAACATGTGTTTGTGTGTTCTCCCTCATCTGTGAGTCCTGCTATGCTCTCTGTGTGCTAACTGCTGACTCATGTAATTCATAATGAGTCCAGTTGCATAATGTGATTAGACCAGCTCAGGTTGGCCTAAAATGACTTGGCCACTGTTACCCTCTACTGATGCTGCTAGACATGTAACCCTCTACTGATGCTGCTAGCCACTGTTACCCTCTACTGATGCTGCTAGATGTGTAACCCTCTACTGATGCTGCAAGACATGTAACCCTCTACTGATGCTGCTAGCCACTGTTACCCTCTACTGATGCTGCTAGACATGTAACCCTCTACTGATGCTGCAAGACATGTAACCCTCTACTGATGCTGCTAGCCACTGTTACCCTCTACTGATGCTGCTAGACATGTAACCCTCTACTGATGCTGCTAGACATGTAACCCTCTACTGATGCTGCAAGATATGTAACCCTCTACTGATGCTGCTAGACATGTTACCCTCTACTGATGCTGCTAGACATGTAACCCTCTACTGATGCTGCTAGCCACTGTTACCCTCTACTGATGTTGCTAGCCACTATTACCCTCTACTGATGTTGCTAGCCACTGTTACCCTCTACTGATGTTGCTAGCCACTATTACCCTCTACTGATGTTGCTAGCCACTGTTACCCTCTACTGATGTTGCTAGCCACTATTACCCTCTACTGATGCTGCTAGCCACTGTTACCCTCTACTGATGCTGCTGGCCACTGTTACCCTCTACTGATGCTGCTAGACATGTTACCCTGTACTAATGCTGCTAGACACTGTTACCCTGTACTGATGCTGCTAGACATGTTACCCTGTACTGATGCTGCTAGACACTGTTACCCTCTAGTGATGCTGCTGGCCACTGTTACCCTGTACTGATGATGCTAGCCATGTTACCCTGTACTGATGATGCTAGCCACTGTTACCCTGTACTGATGCTGCTAGACATGTTACCCTCTACTGATGCTGCTGGCCACTGTTACCCTGTACTGATGCTGCTAGACATGTTACCCTCTACTGATGCTGCTGGCCACTGTTACCCTGTACTGATGATGCTAGACATGTTACCCTGTACTGATGATGCTAGACATGTTACCCTGTACTGATGATGCTAGACATGTTACCCTGTACTGATGATGCTAGACATGTTACCCTGTACTGATGATGCTAGACATGTTACCCTGTACTGATGCTGCTAGCCACTGTTACCATGTACTGATGATGCTAGACATGTTACCATGTACTGATGATGCTAGACATGTTACCCTGTACTGATGATGCTAGACATGTTACCCTGTACTGATGATGCTAGACATGTTACCCTGTACTGATGCTGCTAGACATGTTACCCTCTACTGATGCTGCTAGACATGTTACCCTCTACTGATGCTGCTAGACATGTTACCCTGTACTAATGCTGCTAGCCACTGTTACCCTCTACTGATGCTGCTAGACATGTTACCCTGTACTGATGCTGCTAGACATGTTACCCTCTACTGATGCTGCTGAAAGGGAAAGCGAGGCGTCAGCATTAGCAACTAATCCACTGCAGTGAGGAAGCTCTCTCTGTCTCCCTGTGGCCTGTGGGCTTCACTAGTCTGACTGGAGGTTGGGGAGCTAGACACGCACCCCTGTGTTTCACAGCATGATAACTCCTACCCACTAATTCATGAGAACAGAGCAGCAGTACTGTTGTACCACACATGGCTTTATGTCTCTGGCCATTAACAAACACATCTCTCACTGTCTTTTATCTCTCTGGCCATTAACAAACATTTCTCTAACTGTCCTTTTAAAACACACTCAATGGTTTATATCGCCTTTGTAAAGTAGCCCTGATGTATTAGAGCCAAAACACAAAGATGCATAATGAAAACATCTGTCTATCCCTACCTCTTTCTCTCTCTCACCCCTCTCTTCTTCTCTGTATACCCCCCCCCATCTCTCTCTCTCTCACCCACACACTGTCTATTTAACTCACACTTAAAAAGGCTTTCTAAAAATAGAATCCTGAAGATAAACAGGAAACACGCAGTGTCATGGCAACAGCATGGAACTGACAACAAACACTGTTAAATTCCAGAATAGTTGTGGTGGCAAAATACAGAGAGTTCTACCTCCAGCTGTGTGTGTGTGTGTGTGTGTGTGCCTACCTGCATATGTGTGTGTGTGTGTATGTGCGTTTACCTGCATGTGTGTCTGTGTGTGTGTGTGTGTGTGTGTGTGTGTGTGTGTGTGTGTGTGTGTGTGTGTGTGTGTGTGTGTGTGTGAGCGAGAGTGTGTGTAGTACACCCCCTGGAAAGTTGTCTTTTTTTAAAACATATTTGGACAGATGAATATGTAATCTTTACTTCAACACTCTTGACAGATAAAGGTTACCCAATTTAACAAATGACAAAACATTTTTTTTTAAATGCCTTTTCCTTATGGGGAAAAAGTTAGTACACCCCTACCTTTACCATCACATAAAATGGCAAACATTAGAATTAGGTACCAAAACAAGTGCAAATGATTAGAGAACATTAGAGAGAAACTTAGGAGGGTCCAGCCTTCCATAAAGATAAGAACATTGGTCGGGTTTGGTCTTAACCATATGGGTGTGTGGTAACACATCATTCAAAGATCAAAAGACCTACCACAGGCCCTCAGAAGAAAGATTATTGACGGCCATGAGTCTGGGAGGGGTTACAAATACATTTCCAAGCAATTTGAAGTACATCATTCTATTTCCATTATTAAAAAAAGACAACTTTCCATGGGGTGTACTTACTTTTTCACATGAAGGTATGTGTGTGTGTGTGTGTGTGTGTGTGTGTGTGTGTGTGTGTGTGTGTGTGTGTACACCTCCAGCTCATTAACAGTCAGACTCAGAGTTGGAGAGAAAATAGTCTCTCCTTCAGATAAGATCCCTTGGGGCCCCATCTTCATCAAAGAGTCTTTCTCTGAGATACTGTGTTTGAGTCCCAAAGCATTCTTTATGTGTGTGTGTGTGTGTGTATGTGCGTGTGTATGTGCGTATATGTGTGTGTGTGTGTGTATGTGTATGTGTGTGTGTGTGTGTGTGTCTTTTTCTTTTTGAAATTACAGTGCCTACGTCCCAAAGGGCCAGGGCCAATAGACGGGTTGGAACAAAGGGCCAGGGCCCATAGACGGGTTGTGACAAAAAATACACGGTTGGCTTAGATTATTGATAACATTGTTACAGTAGTTCTAGCTTAGACCTGACAGTCAAAAGACCTTAAAACAGGAGCAAATAGGTTTAAGTGCCTTGCTCAAGGGCACATCTGCATATTTTTCAACTAGTCGGCTCTGAGATTCCAACCAGAGATCTTTCGGTTACTGGCCCAACTCTCTTAACCGCTAGGCTACCTGCCGCCACATGGCAGTTTCTTGTCATTGTTGCTAGCTACATGGCCATCCAGAACTATAACAACACACGGCCTCCTGCCCCTTTGAAGCGTGCGCATCGTTTTCGTGGCATTTTTAGCTAATCCGTCTATAGGGAATAGGGTGCCATTTGGGACGCAGCCAGTGACTTATAACTGAACATGCTAACAGGCTAATATAGTGATATTATAGGACATGGTGGGCAGTGACTTGTGATTGAACATGCTAACAGGCTAATATAGTGATATTATAGGACATGGTGGGCAGTGACTTGTGCCTGAACATGCTAACATGCTAACAGGCTAATATAGTGATATTATAGGACATGCTGGGCAGTGACTTGTGACTGAACATGCTAACCTGCTAACAGGCTAATATAGTGATGTTGTAGGACATGGTGGGCAGTGACTTGTGACTGAACATGCTAACATGCTAATACAGTGATATCATAGGACATGGTGGGCAGTGACTCACGATATTGACTTGTAGTGGGCCAGAGCCTGTTCTGAGCAGTCTCCTCCTGCAGCTACCAGTCTCTCCATCACCAAGACACACTGAGGATGACTGGGAGTCTGCTGTAGGGGACAGACACACAGACAGTTCAACCATCACACAGAAGCATGCATACACCAACACACACACACACACACACACACACACACAGTAGGATAAGAAAATTCAACTCACTCACTCACTCACTCACTCACTCACTCACTCACTCACTCACTCACTCACTCACTCACTCACTCACTCACTCACTCACTCACTCACTCACGTTGTACCTGTGTGTCCCGGGAACAGGGCCATAGTGGTGAGGGTGCTGGGGGGGAGAGGGAGGGAGTGACACCTCTGAAGAGACGCTCTGAGGGGGGGCTCTAAAGGTGACACCCCCGGGGGACGAGACAGGGCCTGGAACACACTGGACAGTTACGCAAGCACACGCACACACAAACACACACGCACACAGCATGTACAGAACCCCCCAACAGTATATAGTCTTTCACAGTATATTCCGAGAGTGAGTTATTATGAGGGAATAATGAATGGGCAGAACGTACAGGAGCGGTGAGGCAAAAAATTGGCCAAGGACTGAGAAAGAGTGAAAGAGAGAGAGCTCGGGAAGAGACAGAGACAGAGACAGAGACAGAGAGACAGAGAGAGAGAGAGAGAGAGAGAGAGAGAGAGAGAGAGAGAGAGAGAGAGAGAGAGCGACAGAGACAGAGACAGAGACAGAGAGATAGGAAGATCAGCTAAAGAAAGGAGGACTATGAATACAGCCTAGAAATGAGTGTACAGTATGTATGTAAGGGCCAGAGTATGCAGTATGTATGCAATGGGCCAGAGTGTGCAGTATGTATGCAATGGGCCAGAGTGTGCAGTATGTATGTAATGGGCCAGAGTGTGTAGTATGCATGTAATGGGCCAGAGTGTGTAGTATGCATGTAATGGGCCAGAGTGTGTAGTATGCATGTAATGGGCCAGAGTGTGTAGTATGCATGTAATGGGCCAGAGTGTGTAGTATGCATGTAATGGGCCAGAGTGTGTAGTATGTATGTAATGGGCCAGAGTGTGTAGTATGTATGTAATGGGCCAGAGTGTGTAGTATGTATGTATGTAATGGGCCAGAGTGTGCAGTATGTATGTAATGGGCCAGAGTGTGCAGTATGTATGTAATGGGCCAGAGTGTGCAGTATGTATGTAATGGGCCAGAGTGTGTAGTATGCATGTAATGGGCCAGAGTGTGTAGTATGTATGTAATGGGCCAGAGTGTGTAGTATGTATGTAATGGGCCAGAGTGTGTAGTATGTATGTAATGGGCCAGAGTGTGTAGTATGCATGTAATGGGCCAGAGTGTGTAGTATGCATGTAATGGGCCAGAGTGTGTAGTATGTATGTAATGGGCCAGAGTGTGTAGTATGTATGTAATGGGCCAGAGAGTTCAGTATGTATGTATGTAATGGGCCAGAGTGTGCAGTATGTATGTAATGGGCCAGAGTGTGTAGTATGCATGTAATGGGCCAGAGTGTGCAGTATGTATGTAAGGGCCAGAGTGTACAGTATGCATGTAATGGGCCAGAGTGTGCAGTATGTATGTATGTAATGGGCCAGAGTGTGCAGCATTGTTGTAGAGAGGAGGGTATAGATACACGGTTTACTCCTCCCATCAAAGCGTGCAGTGCATGGTGTGGTTTATTCATTACTGGCCCTACCAGCCAGGAGGACAACAGCCTATATTTAACTGAGAGTTGGCGGAGACTACTGGTCAGAGTCTCCACACACAGTCCCACTTTCATTCTCTCAGCAGTGGGATAGGGTGTGTGCGTGTGTGTGTGTGTGTGTGTGTGTGTGTGGTCTTACTCTATGACTCTGCGCAGGGTGTATCTCCATGGTAACGGAGGGCTCTATGACAGAGCAGGGCCTGGTCAGACCGCCCACCCGTCTTTGCGCCGGAGAGAGGTGTATCATGGGACCGGGCATGCGTCTGTGCCGGCAGAGAGAGCCCCCCTCGGCCTGCTGGGTAACGACAAACGCACAGCCCTCTGGGAAGGGACTGCAGACTTGTGGATCGACCATGGCTGAGGCGGGACGGGGGCGAGGGCAGCGGGGCTTGGGAGGGGCAGGGGTCTTTACTGGACTAGAACAGGACTGGACTGACCTGGGTCTCCTCAAAACACTGCCTGATAGAGCTCCCTAATCAATCAATCAATTAATTAATCAATAAATCAGTCAATTCATCCATCAATCTGGTTATATGTAAAAGTTCCATCTAACTCCATTCACACCCTGATTTCCAGTTTCCATTTTAGTTTCCTTACAGGAAAACCCACTGTTAGACCAAGCCCAGAATTACTCTACAGGAAAACCCACTGTTAGACCAAGCCCAGAATAACTCTACAGGAAAACCCACTGTTTGACCAAGCCCAGAATAACTCTACAGGAAAACCCACTGTTAGACCAAGCCCAGAATTACTCTACAGAAAAACCGACTGTTAGACCAAGCCCAGAATTACTCTACAGGAAAACCCACTGTTAGACCAAGCCCAGAATTACTCTACAGGAAAACCCACTGTTAGACCAAGCCCAGAATTACTCTACAGGAAAATCCACTGTTAAACCAAGCCCAGAATTACTCTACAGGAAAATCCACTGTTAGACCAAGCCCAGAATTACTCTACAGGAAAACCCACTGTTAGACCAAGCCCAGAATTACTCTACAGGAAAACCCACTGTTAGACCAAGCCCAGAATTACTCTATTGGAGAATCCACTGTTAGACCAAGCCCAGAATTACTCTACAGGAAAACCCACTGTTAGACCAAGCCCAGAATTACTCTACAGGAAAACCCACTGTTAGACCAACCCCAGAATTACTCTACAGGAAAACCCACTGTTAGACCAAGCCCAGAATTACTCTACAGGAAAACCCACTGTTAGACCAAGCCCAGAATTACTCTACAGGAAAACCCACTGTTAGAACAAGCCCAGAATTACTCTACAGGAAAACCCACTGTTAGACCAAGCCCAGAATTACTCTACAGGAAAACCCACTGTTAGACCAAGCCCAGAATTACTCTACAGGAAAACCCACTGTTAGACCAAGCCCAGAATTACTCTATTGGAGAATGCACTGTTAGACCAAGCCCAGAATTACTCTACAGGAAAACCCACTGTTAGACCAAGCCCAGAATTACTCTACAGGAAAACCCACTGTTAGACCAAGCCCAGAATTACTCTACAGGAAAACCCACTGTTAGACCAAGCCCAATTTTACTATAACTCACTGTAGTGCAGTACAGGAGGGACTAGTAATCTGAACACGGTGTGAGCAGAGGGAGGTGTGTAGCTGCAGTCACACACACACACACACACACACACACACACACACACACACACACACACACACACACACACAAACACACTGTTTTCTGTTGCAGGTAACTGTTGAGACTTGCATGAAGCATTAAGATGATTGCTGTTGTTTTTCAAAAGCAAAAGAATGAGGATGTTTAACTAGGTTAAAAAGGTTAACAATTAGACAATGTTGTAATGTAATAGATATGTAATGGTTACATGATGACAGGATCAGATGATTACGTAAAATTAATTAATGATTTGATGGGACTGATTAAAATGAGGTGATGACTTACAATAACATATTTGATCATTACTAGGCACAGATTAAAGAGAATTGACAACTATTTTAATTCCTTGTTAACTGAATTGATTTATTTTCAGTCCGTTACAAAAATGTTTCTGGCAAGTTTGCAGCAAACAAAATAGTGTGTCACAAAATGTTGCCAAAAGTTTGCAAATGTTTGCCACTTGTGATGAATCTACGGCAAACCTTTGGCAACAATAATATTTATTGGCATTTTCCTACAGAAATATCTGTAGGAAAATGAAAACCAAGCTAGCTACCTACCAAAGTTGTCCAGTGAGTGTCTAACTTATTAATTAAACTTCCTAATAAACTTTAAAATTGTGCTAGTTAATTGATGGCTAGCTAACAATGGAATGTTTTATGGGATAGAGTAATAGAGTTATTTTATTTTGGATTTGAACAAGTCAGTAAAAACAAACGACGTGGCGATGTTGACAAACACCGAAGGTCCAGAGAGATCCTTCCTTAGATACTTTAGTCCCCAGAGGTCCTCACCTAGAGAAGAACTATAGTATTCTTCTGTGAAGTCCTGTGTAGCTCAGTTGGTAGAGTGTGGTGCTTGCAGTGCCAGGATCTAATCCCACAGGGGACCAGTACAAAACATTTTTGAAAGGTATGCACTCACTACTGTAAGTCGCTCTGGATAAGAGTGTCTGCTAAATGACTAAAATGTAAATGAAGGGCTCATCCCTTTGTTGGTCCGGTGACAACTTCTTGTTTACACCTGGAGGGAGCTTACTAGCTCACTAACTGTTGTCCAAACCAGTTGTTAGACCTCTTTGCCTAAGCTGTTGATGTTTTTTGTTGTTAGCCCTGTTGTTTATTTTCCAATATCCATCATATTCAACATATATTATATAGTAATGGTTGCTACAATTACACCTTCTGTAGTTTTAAAAAGCTTCCCAGTTTTCCAATCGTTTTTTACTGGTTCCAGTTCTGTATTTCATCACTAGGAGACAATAGTACCCCACACCCTGTGTACCAACCTGTATGGTCCACCACAATGTCTCTCATTAGCACCACCAGCTGAAGAGATTTTTGTCCCTAATTGTCTTCCCCATGCCCTATATGAACTTGTCCATTCCCTTTGTGATTATTCTGAAGAAAGCCATTAAAGGCCGAAACGTTAATCTTTTAAACTTGCCTAGTAAAACTAAGGTGTTTTTATGGTGAGCGAGCGTTGGGCCTTTTCCTGTCCAATGATGTTTACACATTTTTAGTTCGCACCTCACGTTGGTTGAGCACCCTCTACTTCTTTCCAAATGGGATAGAGTGAAACACATTTTGGGGATACCAGTTTCAATCTGTCAGCGCCACTGACTGGCTAGGGCTTGGCTAGTGCTTAGCTAGCTAGCTAACGTTAGCTATCATATTTTTGCACAACTAATGGGATAGCTAGCTAGCTAACTAATGATTTGCCTAAACACTTATACAGTGTTTTTTGGTGAATACGTTGCTGTCTTTAATACCAATATGCATTTCAATATGCTAGTGTCACTGTTCAATAGTATGTTAGCTAGCACAACAGCTAAGGTAGCAACAATATGAGCTGACTTGACATCAAAGCAAGACTTCACTATTGCAGATGGATACCCTTCCCCTACCCGTGATAAATTAGTGTCTTCAAGCTTGATAAAGTAAGCAAATGCATGCATTATTTTCATAAATGTAGCCCATATATTAATTCTTTGTAACAATTGCTTTAAACTAGTAGCTAGCTCATCTTGATCATGTATTGTTCCTACTCTCTTTCTAGAAGCAATCAGTTATAAGGCAAAAAGACAGACCTTCAGTCAAACTGAGGACCGAGAAATGTGTGTGCACCTAGCCAAGGCTTCTTGCATGCATGGCTTTGAGATGTAAGTTAACAATCATTCATTATGGAACAATAATATGAATTGCCATATTAGGCATAACTCAATGTTATGTTGCTTTTCTTCCACCCCAGCCTTATACACCTGAGTCAGGAAGAAGAGACTTCTAGTAGACAACTGTCTCTTAATGATGAAGTCCCAGTCTAGACAGAATATCATCAGTTGAAGAAGTGGCTCTCAAGGAACAGTTGGCCACACATTAAAACATATATTTAGTAGGCCTAAGTCCCAGTTTATGCTAGCTATATTGTTTGTTTATATAGCATTTATTTTCCTTGCTGAAAAATATATAGAATGCCAGTTTCAGTGAGAAGCATAGCAAGATCAAGGCATAGCAACATCAAGGCTAGCAACATCAAGGCAACTTTGTAACGCTGACCCCGTTTTTCCAAAGCCAAACCCATTAGCCGCTGAATCTACCTTTTAAGATACCAAAATATAAAATGTTTTCAGTAATTGTTTTTAGTATCCTAATTTTGTTTTTGTTTTATGTTTTCTGATTGTTTCAGTTCATGCATTCAACAAGCTTTGGACGAAGGACTTCCACATCTCCAAAGTTCACTTAAAAAGGCAATAGTTCTGAACTGGGTTTGAATTAGTTGTTGTTTTAATTATCTACATTTTGTTAATTATCTTTTAAACTTCCATTGGTTGAAAGCTATTGCTCAATTATTACTTGGCTGGTGTAAATTCTGTAGCTGCCCATTTAAACATCCCCATAGTGTTCACATTCCTCTCATGTGAATGTAGCTACACCCCTGGTCAAAAGTTTGGAATATTACTAATTCAAGGGTTTTTCTTTATTTACACAATTTTTTACATTGTAGAATAAAAGTGAAGATATCAAAACTACGACATAACACATATGGAATGTAATAACCCAAAAAGTGTTAAACAAATATAGATGGTTTGGGATGAGTCTGACCGCAGTGAAGGAAAAGCAGCCAACAAGTGCTCAGCATATGTGGGAACTCCTTCAAGACTGATGGAAAAGCATTCCAGGTGAAGCTGGTTGAGAGAATGCCATGAGTGTGCAAAGCTGTCACCAAGGCAAAGGGTGGCTGTTTGAAGAGTCTCAAATATAAAATATATTTTGATTTGTTTAACACTTTTTTGTTTACTACATGATTCCATATGTGTTATGTCATAGTTTTGATGTCTTAACTTTTATTCTACAATGTTGCTGCAAATAAAGAAAATCCCTTGAATGAGTAATATTCCAAACTTTTGACCGGGGGTGTACATAAAAACATTAAATAGACCATTTATTTGGGAAATATCCATTTGTTGCTCTTTTTGTTAAGACATTGAATAAATATTGTTTAGTATATTTAACGTTTCGTTTAGTTCTCTCTGTGAGAAGCAAGTTCATTTAAAGTTATATGTGATTGGTTTTATGTAGATACAACATTTCAACGTTATTAACACACAGTAACCAATAACCGGATCTAATTTGCATATTCATGTTTGTCACAAGTTTCCCAGAATTGTTTGCCAGAAGTTTACAAGTCGCCACAAATTTTACCCAATTGTTTGCCACAAAACTAATTTGCATGTGAATTTGGTTTGCCACAACTGTTTTCCAGAAGTCTGTTTTTCCAATAAGGGGTGTTGAACATTAAAATGTTTCATGTTTATCATCAACATACTCACCTTAAATACTTCCTTGCGGCAGTTTCCTGCTGGCTCCCTAGTGGCTACGGTCCCTCCTTCCTGTAACTCTGATTGGCCGTTTGGAAGGTGTGTCTGCTCCGAGACAGGTAGAGCATCCTTGGAATCCAGGTCATTTCCTGAGTGTCCCTCTCTTCCCTCTCCTCCCTCTCTTTCTCTCTCTTCAACTGTAGACAGACATTCTGTCTCTGTCGCTTTCTGAGTCTCTCTCTCCAGCATTGAGTGTGGCACGTGATTCTCTACTGTGGCTACAGACATGTGCCTTGTCTGTCTCTCTGTCTGTCTGTCCGTCTGTCTGGCCTCCAATGAGCTCACACACACCAGGCCATTAACACTTGCTGAGTCCGGACACACCCTCCAGGCATTCAGCATCACCTGAGGAGACTGTCTGCCTATCAGAGGAGCGGGTGAGGCAGGGTCACAGGCAGGAGAGCGAGGGGGGTGAGGGGTCAGGGGTGAGGCAGGTGTTGGGGGACACTCTGGGTGGTCCTCACTGCGGAGGGTCATGAACACACTGTGGACGTAGTCCCCCAGACGCTGCCCTGCTCTGGGTGAGCCCAGCGGCGACCTCTCCCCTCCTCCCTCAGGAGAGAAGGAGTGTGAAGACGTCCGCCATTTTCTAGCCGTCTCCGCAACGTTGCTGAAGAACTTAATCAGGCCCCCAAAATGTCCGCCTTTGCTGTCAGAGTGTTTTGGAGCCGCTGGGTGAAAGTCCCTGATGCTCTCAAAGTCCACTGAGCCGTAGTCAGAGTCCATGGTCTTGTCCAGTGTGTGGAGCTCTGAGTCAAAACTCCTCTCTGAGTAGGCCGGGTTCCCCTTCCCCAGGACAGAGATCCTCCTCAGGTAACTCCACACGTCAGCTCCCTTAGACCTCCTCCCACCCAGCGGGGCCTTGTGACTGCCTCTCACACTCTGCTCCTCACACACTTCTGCTGGGGTACTGTTACAGTTAGAGGAGTGGTTGGCCTGGGCCTGAGCTTGGACCTGAGATCTCTTGGAGTAGGAGACTCGCTCTGTGGGCTTAGAGCCGTTCTGGGTAACAGGCTCCACTAGCGAGGGAAGATGGTGTCTGTCCAGGGTAGCTGTCAGATCTAAGTCCTCAAATGAGCAGTCAAACTCGGCGGTGTGTCCGGCATACGAGTGCCTCTTCGCGCGGTGGCGGAGTGTGCTCCTACAGGGGTGCAGGGCGGGCAAGGGGAGGAAGTCCCGGCAGAACGAGGTGTCCTCCGTCTCTCCGTCTCTGAACTTAGCGCTGGACCCAGACATCTTCCCTATCCTCCCCTTGAAGACAGCCGGAGAGCGGAGCTTCTTGATGGAGCGGACCTTGTCAGCGAAAGACAGTTTAGGGATGGAGGACGCCTCTCCAGGGAGGATCATGGAGTGAGGTCTTCTGTTATCCAGCTCTGAGGCCGCTTTACGCCGAGTCAAGATCTTCCAGATGCCCCCTGTAGCTCTTGTTCTACGGTTGACCTCAGGGCGCTCCTTTCCAGGGGTCTGAGGGGGTGCCTGGGTCTCTGCCTGTCTATCCCCAGTCTCCTGCCACTGTCCCTGGGCTTGGCCTGACCCCTGACCTTCTCCTTGACCCTCTCCCTGTCCCTCTCCCTTCCCATTCTCCTGAATAGATACGGTGCCGGTCTCATTTTGCACGTCCAGAGACACGTTGAAGACTTTATTGACGAACCCGTTGGGGTCACTGCTGTGGGAGGCGGGGCTGTCCAAGTGTTCCATCCTCTCTCATCTCATCCTACTACAGCTACGTCAGCTATCAGTTCCGGACCACACCATCTCTCTCACTCACACACACCTGGAGAGACAAAACACACAACTCAGCTCTCTAATACTCAAACACACAATTCAATTCATATCAATTAAAGAACTCTGTATTTATCTGTGAGCAGCAATAAGAAGCCTGTATGTATCTGTGAGCAGCAATAAGAAGCCTGTATTTATCTGTGAGCAGCAATAAGAAGCCTGTATTTATCTGTGAGAAGCAATAAGAACCCTGTATTTATCTGGGAGAAGCAATAAGAACCCTGTATTTATCTGGGAGCAGCAATAAGAACCCTGTATTTATCTGTGAGCAGCAATAAGAACCCTGTATTTATCTCTGAGCGGCAATAACAAATCGGGTGCTAATGTACAAAGTTTGGAGACTTAGCATGAGTTCAAACAAACAAACCCTTCATTCATAATACACATCAGATTTAGAAGCCCCACAAGACAAGATATAAAGACAGATACGATACAGATAAAGATAAAGATAAAGAGACAGAGACAGTACAGAGTCAGTACAGAGTCAGTACAGAGACAGTACAGAGACAGTACAGAGACAGTAGAGAGACAGAGACAGAGACAGAACAGATACAGTACAGATTGATGTTTGTGTTAGACTGGTGAATAAAGAGTGTAATTCAAGAAGCTATAGTTAAATCCTAAATGGCAGCCTATTCCATATATTGCACTACTTGACCAGGGCCCAAAAGCAGTGCCCTATATAGACAATAGAGTGCAATTTGGGAGAAGACCCTATCTTTCATAACACATGACTTAACATGGTCTTACATGACTTAACATAGTAGTATATGGTCTTACATGACTTAACATAGTAGTACATGGTCTTACATGACTAAACATAGTAGTACATGGTCTTAAATGACTTGTACATGGTCTTACATGACTTAACATAGTAGTACATGTCTTACATGACTAAACATAGTAGTACATGGTGTTACATGACTTAAAATAGTAGTACATGGTCTTAAATGACTTGTACATGGTGTTACATGACTAAACATAGTAGTACATGGTGTTACATGGAACATTCTATACAGGCACACATGACTGACAAAAAACCTTCAGTATTTGAGATGAGCTGATGTAGGGTGACTTGAAATAAAATGAATCTTTCATCTTGTGTGCAGTACAGTGAGTCAGCATTATTTAAACCTCCACCCCCATACCCCTCTATACCCCCGCGAGCCACATTAGCCCAAGTAATTATAGAGAAGATAGCAGCACACACACCAGGATCCCACATTGCCATGGCAACCGAGATCTACGGAGGTGGTGGTGGCATGTGTGTGCAGCATCAACTTATGTGTGTGTGTGTATATTTGTGTGTGTATATTTGTGTGTGTGTGTTTGTGTGTTTTTGTGTGTGTTTGTGTGTGTAGTTAGATACTACTACACACAAGCATGTAGTTAGATACAGTATTATAAACTAATCTAACAGGTATGGTTACATGTCCCGTGTAGCTCAGATGGTAGAGCATGGCACTTGCAATGCCAGGGTTGTGGGTTCGATTCCAGTATGAAAAAAGCATGAACATGTATGCACTAACTAACTGTAAGTTGCCCAGAGCGTCTGCTAAATGATTAAAATATTTAAAAACATTTTTATTTATTTCACCTTTATTTAACCAGGTAGGACTGCGACCTGGATGTAGTTAGATACAGTATTATAAACTCATCTAAGAGGTATGGTTACATAATGTAGTTAGATACAGTATTATAAACTCATCTAAGAGGTATGGTTACATAATGTAGTTAGATACAGTATTATAAACTCATCTAAGAGGTATGGTTACATAATGTAGTTAGATACAGTATTATAAATTAATTTAAGAGTTATAGTTACATCATGTAGTTAGATACAGTATTAAAAATGTATCTACAAGGTATGGTTACATGTAGTTAGATGCAGTATTATAAACTCATCTAAGAGTTATGGTTACATCATGTAGTTAGATACAGTATTATAAACTAATTTAAGAGGTATGGTTAAACAATGTAGTTAATTACAGTATTATTAACTATTCTAAGGGGTATGATTACATGGGGTTAGATATAGTATTTTAAACCAATCTTAGACGTATCCTCCACTAGAAGTGTAACAATAGTCCAGGAATGTGTCAACTTTACTATATAAAAAATAAAATTATAATATCACTTAAAATGTATATATGATACTATTCTATATAAATTATCCTATAATTACATATAGGTCTATATACCCATATAAACGAGAACAGGTCAAATGTATTCAATATCACTTGGATTAAAATTGGCTCTTATCAAAGATTCATAAAACGAAGAAGAAAAAATATATATGCAAAAGCGACATTTTAAATATGAATAATTTGCATCACGTTATGTGTATTTATTGTTTTAAACAGGCCTACAGAAACGTCAGAGTAAAAAGTGCGTAGCTGAAGAATAAATTCGTATAGGCAACGGTAAGAATCGGCTACAGACAATCTTTAGAACGGTTGGGGTAAGTTATTTTTTTCTCAAGTAATATAACCGACCCATTTAACGAGAAACGTTTACGAATATGTTTTTACCAAATTGTTGTAACCTACCAAACGGCTTTCAAGAGCTGAAACAATACTTCTGGACAAAACGTAATCTTTCAGTTACGGTAAGTAGGATACAAAAACAGCGGTTGACTTCCCACCTGGTAAACTTTTTATATCCATGAGTAGCGCTGAAATTATGCTGTGGCGAGTTCTTAGTTCTCAGGCGAAGTCTTTTGACGTGGGCTAATCTCCTTGAATGTCCAAAGTTTTCTCTCTGAGCAGAGGGAATGATGAACACTATTGCCCCTTTAAGCTCAAGCAGCAGCCGCCGAAACTCAGATATGTGATAAAACGCTCTCACGCAGACAGTAGAAAGCGGGACCGACTCTATATGTCCAGCAGCCAGGGCGCAAAAACACACAAAGTCACTTACACTGACATGCTCACGCACAAACACGCACACGCACACACAGACACACAATAAGTGTATTGAAACAAATTACGTTGATAGACCTAGTTCCCTAAAAAATATAGATATATCAGTTTCTGTTGAAATGTAATTAGTAAACCGCCCACTAGTTCATTTAAGTAACGCAATAATAATAATAAGCTATATAATGGTTCAAGTTAAACATGTTAGTGAAAATACGTGATTGACTGAACAGTGGCTGGACCCGCTTTTAGGAATTGATTTGAATGTGAAAATCCTTCTATTGAAAAGGACACAATGGGAGGGAGCACACAGGGGAAACTGGAAGAATTCATAAAAACTAAACAGCTTCAGAGTCTTTTAGCTGTGTGAAAGAGGAGACGGTAGGGCAGCAGCTAAATTTAAACGTTTCCTCTCTGTCCTGTTTCTGGCCCATTGTCATCTCATGGCATTCTCCTTTCTACACAGGAAGCAGTGGATCTTACAGCAATGGGGGAAAAAAACCTCTTTGGCTGACAATGGCAGGAAGCCTGTCTGAATGTATGTAAATATCTCTGTGTGTGTGTGTATGTGTCCGCCCGCCTGTGGACCAAAGACCCCTTAGAGTCGTCCTGAAGCACCTCGCTGTTTAGTAACTGTGTGATTTATCCTCCATCCTCTTCCTCTGTAACTCATACTCTACTGTCGTCATCATCCTCTTCCTCTGTAACTCCCACTCCACTGTCATCATCCTCTTCCTCTGTAACTCATACTCTGCTGTCATCATCCTCTTCCTCTGTAACTCATACTCTGCTGTCATCATCCTCTTCCTCTGCAACTCACACTCTGCTGTCACCATCCTCTTCCTCTGTAACTCACACTCTGCTGTCATCATCCTCTTCCTCTGTAACTCACACTCTGCTGTCATCATCACGCCACTCAGGACAGTAACATCCAGGCTCTTTACATGACCCCTTGCTTATCAAGATGACAAACCTTAAAGGCACAATGAAGATTTCCTGCCGTGGCGGGGCTGCCTTGGGCTGAAACACATATGCAGGATTGTGGAGAGACTGTTATGGAATGTTGTGTTTATGATAGGGTCAAATTACTTGAAAATACTTTTATAGAAAAGTGACATTATCTTTACATGATAACTTGAAAGCCTTCATAATAATAACCTGAACACTGTACAGATGTATGATCTTAATCTGATCACCCTGTTACAGGAGAACTTTCCTGCAATTGAGGACATTTAAAGATTGTAGTGTATTTGTGGTTCAAAAAGGCTTTTGAAGTTTCTAATTTTGACTTGATTTCTGGCTCAAAATAAGGTCCTACGCACCACTCTGATTCAGAAGGGTTGGGTTAATATGCAGAAGACACATTTCAGTTTAATGCATTTAGTTGTACAACTGACTAGTATCCCCCTTTCCCTTTCCTTCTCCCCTACATATCTGTATCGTATACACACTAAGTGGCAGCAATGTAAAGAATTATTATGTCTGATCCTCCTCTTTCCCTATCCCTTCCCTTTGAATCCCTCATTCATAACCCTGACTTAGAAACATCTCTGTCTGAATCCCTCATTCATAACCCAGACTTAGAAACATCTCTGTCTGAATCCCTCATTCATAACCCGGACTTAGAAACATCTGTCTGCCTCCCTCATTCATAACCCTGACTTAGAAACATCTCTGTCTGAATCCCTCATTCATAACCCTGACATAGAAACATCCCTGATTCATAACCCTGACTTAGAAACATCCCTCATTCATAACCCTGACTTAGAAACATCCCTCATTCATAACCCTGACTTAGAAACATCCCTCATTCATAACCCTGACTTAGAAACATCTCTGTTTGAATCCCTCATTCATAACCCTGACATAGAAACATCCCTCATTCATAACCCTGACTTAGAAACATCCCTCATTCATAACCCTGACTTAGAAACATCTCTGTCTGAGCCAGCAAGAGCCCTCTCTGTCTCTGCCCCCTGCCACCTGCCCCCTTTTCTCACATTCAGTCACTTCCTCACAGACGTCAGGCAGTTTTCCTGCTGTCCCCTCCAGTCAGTCACAATGCACACATCCTGATCCTGGCCTAAAGCTCTCTGTCTCTACTGTGGTCGTCCTCTCAGCCTTCTCAGTCTAGCTCAGACCTGCCCAACCTGCCCAAACACATAGACGTACACATATACAGTACATTACACCAAACTCAGAGACAAACAACTTTAAACAATTCAAGCGAGAGCGCGAGAGAGAGAGAGAGAGAGCGAGAGAGAGAGAGAGAGAGATCATGTTTGACCAACTTAATCTATAGGTCTACAGATGTTTGAAATGAAACCATGTTTCAAAGGGAACATACACAGTGGCATATAGTAACCTTGAAACCCTAGAAGAGTTGGCCATGTACCGTGGCTGTTTGGTGTGTGAATATAGAGTATACAGGCTAGCTACTGCTCTTAGGGTGTCTGAACTGTGTGTGAATATAGAGTATACAGGCTAGCTACTGCTCTTAGGGTGTCTGAACTGTGTGTGAATATAGAGTATACAGGCTAGCTACTGCTCTTAGGGTGTCTGAACTGTGTGTGAATATAGCTACTGCTCTTAGCAGTGATGTCATAGGCTTCACATTTTCAGAACAATTGGCGTCTTCCGGTGCTTCCTGTGACATAGTCTCAACTGACTGCAGGGATAGATAGAGGCTACACACACACACACACACACACACACACCTCAGTTTAGCTACAAACAGCTGTAATTATTTCAGCAGTCATTGTCAACGCCACAGAGGGAAAACAGAGTGTATGAAAAGAAGAGAGCGTGAGGTCAGGACGATAAGAGGGTCAGATACTGTATGTTATGTTGTGATAGTCTATAAAAGCCTGGGAACTTGATCCACGTAACGTAGCTAGCTCCTTTGAGTGTCGTACAGTTTGTTCTTACTTGCTATGGCATTTACATGTGGACATTTCTGTTGAAATATGTTTCAAGAAGCACATGAGGAATGATCTGTTTAGACTTGTTCATGTCATTCTAATAACAGTCGTATGGACTATTGACAGATTGGTTACAGGGATATTGGTGATTTAAGCTTGTTATTGATTTGTGTGAGTTTAATCTCGACAAGGCTATTGTTCCACCTACCCAACACCCCCCCCCCCCCCCCCCCCACACACACACACACACACGGTCTGGATATTAAATACATACATACAGGCAATAACCACTGGCTAGCGGTAGAGGAGACTTAGCTAAAATTACACTGACATTCTTCACATTCCCTCAGAGCAGGGATGCATCCCAAATGGCTTCTCTATTCCCTATATAGTGCACTACTTTTGACCAGGACCAAAAAGTAATGCACTATGTAGGGAAAATAGGTTGCCATTTGGGATGCAGACCAGATCTACATTCCTTCCCTGGTCTATCTGCTCATGGCCCCATTACTGCCCCAACACACACACACACACCATTACTGCCCCAACACACACACACACACCATTACTGCCCCAGCCACACACACACACCATCACTGCCCTAGCCAACACACACACACCATCACTGCCCCAGCCAACACACACACACCATCACTGCCCCAGCCAACACACACACACACACACACACACACACACACACACACACACACACACACACACAGTGCTAACCCTAAACCTGACACAACTGTTATTTATTATTTGCTTAAAACAATGCTGTGAGAGGAGTTTCAGAAGCTTTGCATGTTGTCTGCACACACTCACGTGCACATCACAACATCACAACGTCACGTTTAGAGTGGGAGGAATGTTTAATGAGGTCTCAGAGGGAGTTTATGAAGTGGTGACAGTGGGTGAGAGCCTGAGAACGACAGAGAGGGAGACGGAGACAGAGGAAAAAGAGTGAGAGAGAGAAAGAGAAAGAAAGAGAGAAAGAGAGAAAGAGAGAGTTCTTAGCGCTATCAGTAGGAATCTCAAAACAGGAAGGCCAGCTCCAGTCTACAAGAGCAGCAGAAGAGGTGCACAGTTCTACTTCCTGTTCCAACTACAGAGGAAACAGATGATTTAGGAATTCTAATCTGCACCAACACACTATAGAAGTCGACACTGAATAAACCCCACTTCCACTGGCTATCTGAGGAACTCTTGTCTTAATAACAGGACTATCAGGACTGCCTTCTGGCTTTATACAACTCACCAGCTCACCTTTATTTAGTCTAATAGGCATGTGTTGTTTCTTGAATGGTGTCCTCACTTTCAGTGTTAAGTCTGTTCCTTTAACACATTTCTGTTCAGTTGTGTGTGTGTGTGTGTGTGTGTGTAGGTGTGTGTAATCTCCCTCTCTGTGGCAGCCAAGAGTGTGATTGGTGTGTGTTTGGGGATGTGGGGCAGATGTTTATCCCGGTCCTGGGTTGTTATCTTCTCTGTAGTTATCTGGCCCTTATCAGGCTAGACTGGGTTAGGCTAGACAGGGCTGGGTTAGGCTGGGGCTGGGTTAGGCTGAGGCTAGGCTTGGTTAGACTGGGTTAGGCTGGGACTGAGCTGGGTTAGGCTGACGGCTGGGCTGGGTTAGGCTGGGTTAGACTGGGACTGAGCTGGGTTAGGCTGGGGCTGGGCTGGGATAGACTGGGTTAGGCTGAGGCTGGGCTGGGTTAGGCTGGGACTGAGCTGGGTTAGGCTGGGGCTGGGCTGGGTTAGACTGGGTTAGGCTGGGTTAGACTGAGGCTGGGTTAGACTGGGTTAGGCTGGGGCTGGGTTTGACTGGGCTCAGTTTGTGGGTCAACACTGTTTCCTCTCTTCCCTGTGTTTGTGTCTTGTCAGATATCTATCATCCTGGTAAGACGTTTCTTTAGTGACTATCAGAGCCATGTATTAAGAGAGTTGGGACATTGAGTTTTCTGCGTTATGATACATTTACATGACACCACAACATTCTATGGCAGCCATGTTGGCTCCCCATTAACATTACATGGGGAATATTTAAATACATCTACATGTAGGCCAACTGTATGTCTAGAACTATAACAAAACAAAACAAAAATAGTTGATCCAACTCTTTAAATAAACAGCAGGAAACATTTCTTCCAGTTCTTGACTATGGTGACACCAGAATGATGCAGCAGTCACCACTCTATGACCTTTGGATACAGTCTAACATAGAGCACTTGGCTTCATCACAGGTGAAAGGTTTAATACTCATCTCTCTGCATCCTGTAACAGAAGGTGGGCTGGTCCTCATTATAGTCCCGTAGATCTCTTCATTATTTCCTTTTCGTTTACAAACCTCACTTCGATGTTAAAGCATACAGTCATGTGAAAAAGTAAGTACACCCCCATATTTGGACAGATAGATATGTAATCGTCACTTCAACACTATTGACAGATAAAGGTTACCAAATTTAACAAATCACACACAAAAAAAAAAAAAAAAATGTTATGCAATTAAAATAATAAGAAATGCCTTTTCCTTATGGGGAAAAGTTAGTACACCCCTACCTTACCTAAAATTAGAATTAGGTACCAAAACAAGTGCAAATGATTAGAAAACATTAGAGAGAAACTTAGGAGGGTCCAGCCTTCCATAAAGATAAGAAAATGGGTCTGGTTTGGTCTTAACCGTATGGGTGTGTGGTAACACATCATTCAAAGATCAAAAGACCTACTCGAGGCCCTCAGAAGAAATATTATTGATGCCCATGAGTCTGGAAGGGGTTACAAATCCATTTCCAAGCAATTCTAAGTACATCATTCCACTGTCCGACGAAAATTTCAGACCCCTGCACTGGCAAACTACCTAGGTGACACAAAGCAGGCTAGTGGACCCAAATGCGAACACAGAGGCAGAGTAGATTCCAATAGAATAAATTATATTTAATAGGTACACAATCTCGTAGTCGGAGGGCAAGCAATGGTTGGCAACAGGATAGCACGGCAGAGGTACACTGGGGTAGGCAGACTCGTTGTTCGGTGGACAGGCAGAAGGCGATAGTCGAAGCAGAAGGGCTGAGGCACGAAGGAGTAGGCAGGCTCGTAGTCGGATAAAACAGGCAGGAATTTTCGTCAGACAGTGGAATGATTCGAATTCCTTGGAAATGGATTTGTAACTCATAGGCATCAATAATATTTCTTCTGAGGGCCTCAAGTAGGTCTTTTGATCTTTGAATGATGTGTTACCACACACCCATATGGTTAAGACCAAACCAGACCCATTCTCTTATCTTTATGGAAGGCTGGACCCTCCTAAGTTTCTCTCTAATGTTTTCTAATCATTTGCACTTGTTTAGGTACCTAATTCTAATTTTAACAATTTTATGTGACGGTAAAGGTAGGGGTGTACTAACTTTTTCCCCCATAAAAAAAAGAGAACTTTCCAGGGGGTGTACTTACTTTTTCACATGACTGTATATGAGAGACCAAACCCGTCCGCAGGGATGGTTAACTCTTGAGATCCCTATAGTCTCTATGGATCTAGGTAAATCCATCTGAAGTTTTAATGCCCTCCATTTTTTTGAATAACCTACAGAACTCCCTACATCTTCATACCCTGGTGCCCCTATGGCAGTTTAGGACTTTAATGTTGAATGTGTTTAATGAGAATTGCAACTGTTTTGATGGTATTTGTGGTGTTTGAAGCTGTAGTGTTAATTCTGTAATTTGTAGTTTTAATAAACATTTTATTGATCATTTTGAATTGTTGCATTGATATCCTCGGGGCACACTCCTGGAGTCCCCTGAATAATTAATAAAAAATGTATACAAAATAAACTAGAGAAGTACAATTCCTGAAGAAAATGATGGTGTACTTGCTAACTTAAAGAAAAGTAGTGGTAGTGACTGGTTATAGTTATAGTAGTGGTAGTGACTGGTTATAGTTATAGTAGTGGTAGTGACTGGTTATAGTTATAGTAGTGGTAGTGACTGGTTATAGTAATGGTAGTGACTGGTTATAGTTATAGTAATGGTAGTGACTGGTTATAGTTATAGTAGTGGTAGTGACTGGTTATAGTTATAGTAGTGGTAGTGACTGGTTATAGTTATAGTAGTGGTAGTGACTGGTTATAGTAATGGTAGTGACTGGTTATAGTTATAGTAGTGGTAGTGACTGGTTATAGTTATAGTAATGGTAGTGACTGGTTATAGTAGTGGTAGTGACTGGTTATAGTAATGGTAGTGACTGGTTATAGTTATAGTAGTGGTAGTGACTGGTTATAGTAGTGGTAGTGACTGGTTATAGTAGTGGTAGTGACTGGTTATAGTAATGGTAGTGACTGGTTATAGTTATAGTAGTGGTAGTGACTGGTTATAGTTATAGTAGTGGTAGTGACTGGTTATAGTTATAGTAGTGGTAGTGACTGGTTATAGTTATAGTAGTGGTAGTGACTGGGTATAGTTATAGTAGTGGTAGTGACTGGTTATAGTTATAGTAGTGGTAGTGACTGGTTATAGTTATAGTAGTGGTAGTGACTGGTTATAGTTATAGTAGTGGTAGTGACTGGTTATAGTTATAGTAGTGTCTGGTTATAGCTATAGTAATGGTAGTGACTGGTTATAGTAATGGTAGTGTCTGGTTATAGTAATGGTAGTGACTGGTTATAGTTATAGTAGTGGTAGTGACTGGTTATAGTTATAGTAGTGGTAGTGACTGGTTATAGTATTGGTAGTGACTGGTTATAGTATTGGTAGTGACTGGTTATAGTTATAGTATTGGTAGTGACTGGTTATAGTTATTGTATTGTTAGTGACTGGTTATAGTATTGGTAATGACTGGTTATAGTTATAGTATTGGTAGTGACTGGTTATAGTATTGTTAGTGACTGGTTATAGTAGTGATAGTGACTGGTTATAGTTATAGTATTGGTAGTGACTGGTTATAGTTATAGTATTGTTAGTGACTGGTTATAGTAGTGGTAGTGACTGGTTATAGTATTGGTAGTGACTGGTTATAGTAGTGGTAGTGACTGGTTATAGTTATAGTATTGGTAGTGACTGGTTATAGTATTGGTAGTGACTGGTTATAGTTATAGTAATGGTAGTGGCTGGTTATAGTTATAGTAGTAGTAGTGACTGGTTATAGTTATAGTAATGATAGTGACTGGTTATAGTATTGGTAGTGACTGGTTATAGTTATAGTAATGGTAGTGACTGGTTATAGTTATAGTAGTAGTAGTGACTGGTTATAGTTATAGTAATGGTAGTGACTGGTTATAGTTATAGTTTCATCTTTGCATATCCTCTCAAGCTCTGTCAGGTTGGATGGGGAGCATCTCTGCACAGACATTTTCAGGTCTCTCCAGAGATGTTTGATCGGGCTCAAGTCCGGAGCTCTGGCTGGGCCACTCAAGGACATTCAGAGACTTGTCCCGAAGCCACTCCTGCGTTGTCTTGGCTGTGTGCTTAGGGTTGTTGTCCTGTTGGAAGGTGACCCTTCTCCCCAGTCTGAGGTCCTGAGCGCTCTGGAGTAGGTTTTCATCAAGGATCTCTCTGTACTTTGCTCCGTTCATCTTTGCCTCGAACATGACTAGTCTGCCAGTCCCTACAAAAAAAAAAAAAAAAAAAAAAAAATGGTGCCAGGTTTCCTCCAGACGTGATGATGCTTGGCATTCAGGCCAAAGAGTTCAGTCTTGGTTTCATCAGATCAGAGAATCTTGTTTCTCATGGTCTGAGTCCTTTAGGTGGCTTTTGGCAAACTCCAAGCGGACTGTCATGTGCCTTTTTACTGAAGAGTGGCTTCCATCTGGCCAATCTACCATAACGGCCTGATTGGTGGAGTGCTGCAGAGATGGTTGTCCTTCTGGAAGGTTGTCCCATCTCCACAGAGGCACTCTGGAGCTCTGTCAGTGGCCATCGGGTTCTTGGTCACCTCCCTGATCAAGACCCTTCTCCCACAATTGCTCAGTTCTTTTATTTAAGGATGATGGAGACCACCGTGTTCTTGAGGACATTCAATGCTGCAGAAATGTTTTGGTACCCTTCCCCAGATCTGTGCCTCGACACAATCCTGTCTTGGAGATCTACAACAATTCCTTCGACCACATGGCTTGTTTTTTTTGCTCTGACATGCACTGTCAACTGTGGGACCTTATATACATAGTTAGGTGTGTGCCTTTCCAAATCATGTCCAATCAATTAAATTGGTCACGGGTGGACTCTAATCAAGTTTTAGAATCATCTTAAGGAAGATCAATGGATGCACCTGAGCTCAATTTCGAGTCTCATAGCAAAGGGTCTAAATACTTATGTTAATAAGGTATCTGTTTTTTATTTGTAATAAATTTGCTAAAATATCTAAAACCCTGTTTTCTCTTTGTCATTATGGGATATTGTGTGTAGATTAATGAGGAAAAACATTTATTTAATCAATTTTTTAAAAAAAATAGTAAAAAGGGAAGGGGTCTGAATACTTTCCGAATGCACTATATATAGTTATAGATTATAAAAGTATTAACGAATTTGAAGTTAGGATAGCCTGAACATGAGTATGTTTAAGCCGAAGATAGCAAATAATAATAATAGTAATATGAGAATGTAAAAACCTAGAGTTGTGCATTGCTTTAAGGGGAGAGGGAATGATCTCCACACACATCAGCTGCCATTATGCAGCGCCGACTGATCTTTTTCCCAGAAGCCCTTGCTCTAGATATCTTCCCTCAACGACCACTTCCCTCACCTCTCCCTGCCGTCTGCCACACACCTCCCCCCTCAGGTCCAGCCCCCAAGAGCGTCCTTCCTGGAAAGTGCATCGGCATTTCCATGGGCTGCACCTGATCTATGGATGACAGAGAAAGCAAAGGGTTGTAAGGATAAGAACCAGCTGGCGTTACTTTCCTTATTCCGGGACATCCATACTAGAGGAGCATGGTCCTTTACGAGGGTGAAGTGCCGTCCCAATAAGTAATATTTCAGTGACTCTAGGGCCCATTTGATGGCTAGACATTCTTTTCCCACCGTGGAGTATCTTTGTTCCCTTGGCAACAACTTCCGGCTGATGTACATGACTGGGTGTTCCTCACCTTCGTGTAGTTGTGATAAGACGGCCCCCACCCCCGTTTCGGACGCATTCGTCTGTACCACCAGTGGTTTGGAGAAGTCCGGGGTCGCCAGCACATGTCCAGAGCACAGCGCACCCTTTAGGTCCTGAAAGGCCTTCTCCGTCTCCTCGGTCCACTTCACCTGGGTGGGCTGACGGTTCTTGAGCAGATCTGTCAGGGGGCTGGCTAGCGAGGCATAATTGGGGATAAATCTTTGATAGTAACTAGTCAACCCCTCAAACGTACGCACCTGCTTCTTGGTGAGGGGGCGTGGCCAGTCCCTGATCGCTTCCACTTTCTTCGCCTGGGGCTTGACACACCCCCTCCCGACTGTGTACCCCAGGTACTCAGCCTCCCGCAGGCCAAGACGACATTTCTTAGGGTTAGCCGTTAGTCCCGCCTCTCGTAAGGCCTGCAACACCTCGCTCACCTGTGCTAGATGGATCGCCCACTTGCTCCCATGGATCAAAATATCATCAAGGTAGGCTGCTGCATACTCACGGTGGGGACGGAGAACCCGGTCCATCAACCTTTGGAAGGTGGCTGGAGCCCCATGCAAACCAAAGGGCAGTTTCTTGTACTGAAACAGCCCGTCAGGGGTGGCAAACGCCGTTTTCTCTTCCCTGTGTTTCACTCTTCTCTTCCCTGTGTTTCACTCTTCTCCCTAGCGGGCAAGACTGATTGAAATTACGTTGTTACAACCACAACGTTGTTATCAGGTAATAATGACATTTTCAACCAGTTTTGCCTGCTGGGTCAGGTTAGAAGGAGACTAGAGCAAAGGAACAATCTACCAACAACACCCAGTGTTGTGTTGTGTTGTATCAGAGCTGCAGGAATATGTTGTCCTCAATCTTTTCTCTGTAGGTTAAACAAGTTAGCATGTAATCACATTACAGTACCATCCCACAGCCCTAGGCGAGCTTATCGTAGAGGAGATTAGATTTCCCTATGCAAAACGTATTAAATCAGAGATAAATCTTATCTGCAGATATCACTGATAACAAATGGCACCCTTGTTTTTAGTGGCGTGTTATATTCAGATTAAATGGTTACGTCCCAAGAAGCACCATATTGTATGGATGGGAGGGGTTTGTAAAGTAACCACCCATCTTCAGTTACCCCCCCCCCCCTCTCAGGAGACTAGGCCTGGTTGGCTGGGGAGGTGACTGGTGACGCAGAGTTATTACAGGGAAATTAGAAGAATTACCCCCCCAAAATCAAGGGGTATGTTTAATTAGTTGACTTCACAGAGATGTCCTTAGCCAACAAGTCCATCATAAAACGTGACGTATGATTTAAAACCACTTGGTGGTTATCTAAGCAGGGAGGCAGAGACAACTAGAAAATCACTTCAATAAGCAACATTATTGGCAGAATTAGGAAATAACATCAGGTTAATACATATTCAGAGAAAGATGAGATACAAATAATTTCGTAGTCAATTAGACAGTCAGTCAGGATTGGAGTAGGCTAGGCCTTTATGTGCATTAGTGACAATACCAAAAATCATAACACAACTTCAATGTTTGTGTAAATGGTGTGTGCTGTCTGCCTCATAGTGTAACGGGTGAGCTCCACTCTGCTCCCCTCTCTCCCGGTTCCTGTCTCCCCCTGCAGGCTACTGCTTGTTATTACAGCGGTGGACCAGGCCAGTAGACTCTGCAGGACCTGCTTGTCTGACCGCTCCTTCCTAAAGTCATTCTCATACACCTTGAGCTGGACACAGGAGACCAGAGACAGTGGATCATTAGTTAGTTATATAGTTTTAAGTAAATTCAAGAAATGTATCCCTATTTGATAAATTCCTATCTGACCCTAGCATCTAAAATAAAAAATGATCTTTATAGCAAGGACCTGTTTGAACATTCAAATGCAGCACATCTCCCAGACGACTTCTAATGAAACCATATGTTCATTACGGATGTTGTTTCCCATTCAACTTAACCCAATGTCAGTTTATCTCCTTATCTGTTACGATACGTCCCGTCTGCCCAGCTGTTGCTATTAATTCAGGTGTGTGTTTGTCACTTGTGCTCCGTCTGGTAGTCTGCTTCATAGATCTCAGTCTGGGGACAGAGGACAGGGATACTGGTAGTTAATGCTAGGTGAAACACAGTCTGGGGACAGAGGACAGGGATACTGGTAGTTAATGCTAGGTGAAACACAGTCTGGGGACAGAGGACAGGGATACTGGTAGTTAATGCTAGGTGAAACAGTCTGGGGACAGAGGACAGGGATACTGGTAGTTAATGCTAGGTGAAACACAGTAGCTGTACATGGACCAACTATTGAGTAGTTCTGATATTCAACCACTATGTGGTGCTGTTCACCATCTAATAATCCAAGTAGGCAGGAAGAGACTTGTCCTTTATCTATACTGTAAAAGACAGGATAGAAATACAATGGAGAACTACCAGAAATCTGCAGAAGCCTGTCCACTTCTACACTGCAGTCTGTCCACTTCTACACTGCAGCCTGTCCACTTCTACACTGCAGCCTGTCCACTTCTACACTGCAGCCTGTCCACTTCTACACTGCAGCCTGTCCACTTCTACACTGCAGCCTGTCCACTTCTACACTGCAGCCTGTCCACTTCTACACTGCAGCCTGTCCACTTCTACACTGCAAATTTAGAAAGGACTACAGAGTTACTCCTACTCCCTGACTGGGAGGAGGGAGGGGGTATGGAGGAGGAGGGAGGGGGTATGGAGGAGGGAGAGGATGTGGGAGGTTAGGTGACCTACCTGGCATCTGAGGGCCTCCAGCTGCTCCTTTAGGTCTTGCACCTCCTTCTGGGAGTCTGCCTGGTCCTCTAGTGCTCTGTAGGGGCCACTGCTGCTTCTACCCCCACTCCAGGCCCCTCGATCTTGGGAGGAGGAAAGGTTGGGATGTTGGGCCATGGCTGGAGGAAGAGGAGGAGAGGCCGGTTACTGTGCGATGACTGGAGCTGGAAGACAGACCATAACCAGGTCTAAAGCTGAAACTGGAGGAAGATGAGGAGAGGCCTCCTCATCTAGTTTCTGGTTTAGTTCCTGTAGTTACAGTCGTATGCAAAAGTTTGGGCACCCCTGACAATTTCCATGATTTCCATTTATAAATAATTGGGTGTTTGGATCAGCAATTTCATTTTGATCTATCAAATAACTGATGGACACAGTAATATTTCAGTAGTGAAATTAGGTTTATTGGATTAACAGAAAATGTGCAATATGCATCAAAACGAAATTAGACAGGTGCATAAATTTGGGCACCCCAACAGAAAAATCACATCAATATTTAGTAGAGCCTCCTTTTGCCCCTAGACGCTTCCTATAGCCTCTAATGAGTGTCTGGATTCTGGATGAAGGTATTTTGGACCATTCCTCCTTACAAAACATCTCCAGTTCAGTTAGGTTTGATGGTTGCCGAGCATAGACAGCCCGCTTCAAATCATCCCACAGATTCTCAATGATATTCAGGTCTGGGGACTGGGATGGCCATTCCAGAACATTGTACTTGTTCCTCTGCATAAATGCCCGGGTAGATTTTGAGCAGTGTTTTGGGTCGTTGTCTTGTTGAAATATCCAGCCCCGGCGTAACTTCAACTTTGTGACTGATTCTTCAACATTATTCCCAAGAATCTGCTGATATTGAGTGGAATCCATGCGACCCTTAACTTTAACAAGATTCTCAGTACCGGCACTGGCCACACAGCCCCACAGCATGATGGAACCCCCACCAAATTTTACTGTGGGTAGCAAGGGGTTTTTCTTGGAACGCTCTGTTCTTTTGCCGCCATGCATAACGCCCCTTGTTATGACCAAATAACTCAATCTTTGTTTCATCAGTCCACAGCACCTTATTCCAAAATGAAGCTGGCTTGTCCAAATGTGCGTCTGCATACCTCAAGCGACTCTGTTTGTGGCGTGTGTGCAGAAAAGGCTTCTTCCGCATTACTCTCCAGTACAGCTGCTCCTTGTGCAAAGTGCGCTGAATTGTTGAACGATGCACAGTGACACCATCTGCAGCAAGATGATGTTGTAGGTCTTTGGAGGTGGTCTGTTTTTGACCGTTCTCACCATCCTTCGCCTTTGCCTCTCCAATATTTTACTTGGCCTGCCACTTCTGGCCTTAACAAGAACTGTGCCTGTGGTCTTCCATTTCCTCACCATGTTCCTCACAGTGGACACTGACAGCTTACATCTCTGCTATAGCTTTTTGTAGCCTTCCCCTAAACCATAATGTTGAACAATCTTTGTTTTCAGGTCATTTGAGAGTTGTTTTGAGGCCCCCATGTTGCCACTCTTCAGAGGAGAGTCAAAGAGAACAACAACTTGCAATTGGCCACCTTAAATACCTTTTCTCATGATTGGATGCACTTGTCTATGAAGTTCAAGGCTTAATGAGCTCACCAAACCAATTGTGTGTTCCAATTAATCAGTGCTAAGTAGTTACAGGTATTCAAATCAACAGAATGACAAGGGTGCCCAAATTTTTGCATAGCTTATTTTTCACATCTGATTTAATTTCATACAACTTAATATTGCTACACTAAAAATATTTGTCTGGACAATACCCCAGTACTCAGCTTTTATTAGAAAATGAATGGCATGCCACTGTGATCATTATTATGCAGCCTCAGAGGGGTGCCCAACCTTTTGCATACGACTGTAGGTGCAGTGTAGTTTCTGGTTTAGTTCCTGTAGTTAGGTGCAGTGTAGTTTCTGGTTTAGTTCCTGTAGTTAGGTGCGGTGTAGTTTCTGGTTTAGTTCCTGTAGTTAGGTGCAGTGTAGTTTCTGGTTTAGTTCCTGTAGTTAGGTGCGGTGTAGTTTCTGGTTTAGTTCCTGTAGTTAGGTGCGGTGTAGTTTCTGGTTTAGTTCCTGTAGTTAGGTGCAGTGTAGTTTCTGGTTTAGTTCCTGTAGTTAGGTGCAGTGTAGTTTCTGGTTTAGTTCCTGTAGTTAGGTGCGGTGTAGTTTCTGGTTTAGTTCCTGTAGTTAGGTGCGGTGTAGTTTCTGGTTTAGTTCCTGTAGTTAGGTGCGGTGTAGTTTCTGGTTTAGTTCCTGTAGTTAGGTGCGGTGTAGTTTCTGGTTTAGTTCCTGTAGTTAGGTGCGGTGTAGTTTCTGGTTTAGTTCCTGTAGTTAGGTGCGGTGTAGTTTCTGGTTTAGTTCCTGTAGTTAGGTGCAGTGTAGTTTCTGGTTTAGTTCCTGTAGTTAGGTGCAGTGTAGTTTCTGGTTTAGTTCCTGTAGTTAGGTGCGGTGTAGTTTCTGGTTTAGTTCCTGTAGTTAGGTGCGGTGTAGTTTCTGGTTTAGTTCCTGTAGTTAGGTGCGGTGTAGTTTCTGGTTTAGTTCCTGTAGTTAGGTGCGGTGTAGTTTATGGTTTAGTTCCTGTAGTTAGGTGCGGTGTAGTTTCTGGTTTAGTTCCTGTAGTTAGGTGCGGTGTAGTTTCTGGTTTAGTTCCTGTAGTTAGGTGCGGTGTAGTTTCTGGTTTAGTTCCTGTAGTTAGGTGCAGTGTAGTTTCTGGTTTAGTTCCTGTAGTTAGGTGCAGTGTAGTTTCTGGTTTAGTTCCTGTAGTTAGGTGCGGTGTAGTTTCTGGTTTAGTTCCTGTAGTTAGGTGCGGTGTAGTTTCTGGTTTAGTTCCTGTAGTTAGGTGCGGTGTAGTTTCTGGTTTAGTTCCTGTAGTTAGGTGCGGTGTAGTTTCTGGTTTAGTTCCTGTAGTTAGGTGCGGTGTAGTTTCTGGTTTAGTTCCTGTAGTTAGGTGCGGTGTAGTTGTGTGTGTCACCTCTGTTGACTCTGCATAGCTCAGTGTTCCTGTTGAGCAGCAGTAGTTTCTCCTGGTCAGCTGAGGTGACAGACATAGTGTCAGTGATCAGAGACCCCTGGTCCTCCTCAGACAGCAACCTCTCATCAGCAGGGACAATCTCCTCCTCCTCCTCCCTGTACACACACACACACAGAATATTGTGTAAGAAACCCACAGCACTGAACATATGGTACCTGCATGCATATATAGACAAAGAGTGACATGGTATGGAGCATAAACTCCTACTCTGAACGCCCTCACTCCCACACACACAGTAACAACCTGTAGCATTCACACCTGCAAATACACCCACACACTCACCATCACTCTCAAACACCCAAACAATGTTCATCACCACTTCAAGCGTGTCTTGTCTTGAAGATGAGGGGGAAAAAACACATCCTTGATACATTCTATAATCTAGTACAGGGGCAGGCAACCCTGGTCCTGGAGCGCTGCAGGCACTTCATGTTTTTTATTTAACCCACCTGGAACACCAGGTGTGTTGAATTTTAGGCAATCACTGAACTGATCAATTAGCTCAGTTGTTTTCTCAAAACTAGGGTATCATCAGAATTAAATAACACACATTTTGAGGCATAACCACCCTATTTTATCTTTTTGATTTGGCTTGAATTCAATATAGTAACAAGTTATGGAGCATGTCCATCAACAAATTGTCCAGTCCATTCAACGTCACAGATGGATCCAGTCTCCAGCCCTTCTGTCTCCTGAATATCCAACACATTTTCTTCCTCTTGGACAGCAGATAAATGTGACCCAGATTAAGGAAGTTTTCAATCATAAACGCTTTCTTGGAAGGACACCAAGATGTTATTTCTTCCCGCAGCAGTTTGGTCATTTATTGTCATCTAGCATGAACAAAAGGGAAATAATAACGTCCTTCCCCTCTAGCATGCTGGGAAAAAGTTATTCAGAATAATGTATTATCCTATAGAAATGGTAAATGGCTACTATCCTATTCTCTCTGTGAGTAAGGAGTATGGCTTTACTACTGGCCTACACAATATGAACCAAATAATGTCCACGTCCCAAATGGCACCCTATTTCCTTCATAGTGCACTACTTTTGAGCAGGCCCCATAGAGCTCTGGCCAAAAGTAGTGCACTATATAGGGAATAGGATGCCATTTGGAACAATCCAATGCATATTGATGTGTGGGTGCTATCAAATTAATTGATAATTAGGTCATTGCACAACCCAGTCCTCAGCCACTTCTGGGACAAAAATACATGAAGAATCAAAATCATTTCAGGATAAAAACCTTCAGGACAACTTCCATGCAACAGGACTCTCAATGATCTGAGTAAATAGACACCCTATTATTCATTGATTGTATTCTATGAACAATTTGAGAACATTAACAGGTTTGATACTGGCCCTGTCCACCTCCCTTCCAGCTCCCCAGACCACACACCCTCACGGCTGTCCCACCCCCACTTTGCTCACAACACCTCTGCTGAGACAATCAGTGACCCCACCTCCGCTCCTGCTCCCCCTGGACTGACCCTCAACACCCCCCCTGCTCCACCTGGACTGACCCTCAACACCCCCCTTCCCCCCACCCCCCCACCTGGGCTGGCTTTCACCACCAACCAAGTGAAGAGAGAGCTGGAGAGACTACATCAGTGGAAAGCGGCGGGCCCTGATGGCATCAGCCCAAGGGTGCTTAGGGTCTGTGCTGACCAACTGTGTGGAATACTCCAGCGTCTCTTCAACCTTAGCCCGAGCCTAGAAAGGGTCCCTGTGCTGTGGAAAACATCCTGCCTTGTCCCAGTGCCCAAGAAGGCACACCCCACTGTCCTGAATGACTTCAGACCTGTAGCGCTAACATCCCACATCATGAAGACCCTGGAAAGGTTAGTCCTCGCTCACCTCAGACCCCTGGTGTGTACATCACTGGACCCCCCCGCAGTTTGCATACCAGCGCAACATCGGGGTGGATGATGCAATCATCTACCTTCTGCAGAGGGCCTACTCTCACCTGGACAACGGAGGTTGCACTGTGAGGGTTATGTTTTTTGACTTCTCCAGTGCCTTCAATACCATTCAGCCCCTGCTACTGGGTGAGAAGATGAGGATGATGAAAGTGGAAGCACCCTTAGTCTCATGGGTCACGGACTACCTGACCGGTAGGCCACAATTTGTGCGACTACAGAGCTGTGTGTCAGAACAGGCAGTTAGCAACACAGGGGCCCCCCAGGGAACGGTCCTGTCCCCCTTCCTGTTCACCCTCTACACCTCAGACTTCAGATATAACTCTGAAACATGCCACCTACAGAAGTTCTCGGATGACTCTGCTATTGTAGGGTGCATCAGGGGTGGGCAGGAGGAAGAGTACAGGAGCACAATCAGTGACTTTGTGTTGTGGTGTGAGCAGAACCACCTTCAGCAAAACAAAGGAGATGGTGGTGGACTTCAGGAGAACCAAGGCACAACTGACTGCAGTCCCTATACAGGGGATGGATGTGGAAATGGTTGGGTCATACAAGTTCCTGGGAGTCCATATGGACAACAGGCTGGAATGGGCTGGTAACACCGGGGCCCTGTACAAAAAGGGCCAGAGCCGACTCTACTTTCTGAGGAGGCTCAGGTCCTTCAACGTGTGCAGTAAACTACTGCATACCTTCTACCAGTCTGTGGTGGCCAGTGCCATCATTTTTGCAGTGGTGTGCTGGGGAGCAAACATCAAAGCCGGTGATGCTTCTCGGGTAAATAAGCTGATCAGGAAGGCTAGCTCTGTCCTGGGGATGAGCCTTGACACTCTAGAGGAGGTGGCGGAGAGACGGATCCTGGCCAAACTGCTGGCCATCATGGACAACGTCACCCACCCTCTGCACGCTATTGTTATGAGCACTTTCAGTCACAGACTGATCCCACCACGGTGTGCCAGAGAGCGCTACAGGAGGTCCTTATATAGCTATTAGACTATTTAATGCCTCACCGGGGTGCCGTGCAGTCGGCAACTTAGATCTGGATCTGTTGGGGTTTTAGGACCTAGTTTAACAATTATGCATCCACTCTGGTCCGTCAGCACTCATTCACTCAGGACCTATTTGTTTATTCATGCAGGTCTGTATATACATACTCATGTACAGTTGTTATATCATATCACGTGCAATATTGCTAGTAATTCTTGGACCTAACTTATGTAGGCATTCACTCAGGAATGCATATTAGTATCCTGCCAGTTGCACCTTTTCTCATTGCTTTTAGTATATCGAATGTGCAATACGTGCAGTTGTCTGTAATTAAACCCTGCGCACCAAGGACTGTATTTTAAGGGAATTACTATTATTACCCCAAATTATATCATACACACATTTAGCTATTAAAGTATCTCTTCCTGTCATTTACCTGTACAGTTTGTGTAACCATGCAAGTTTTCACTTATCTGTAAATATAACTGTATACTTACCTGTACAGCTAATTTAACTATGCAAAATTTTCACTTACCTGTTCATTTAGCCAGTCTGTCTATTAAGTTAACTATTATTACCCTCGCTCATATCATACGCATTTTTAGCTACTGAAGTATTTCTCTGCCATCGACCTGTATAGTATAGTTAACCATCCAACATCCACCAATGTATAGTGTACATATTCAGCCAACCACCCATACTATGCAATGTCTTTTTATAGCTTTTTTTTTTTTTGCACTCCAGATATCTTGTATTTCTATACTTTTTCATACTACCGCTCTATGTATCATGTACCGTGTCTGTCTTTTGTGTACTTTCGTTGTGGCATTTTGCACCTGCCCTGTGTTTTGTTGTAGCTGCTTGACAAAGAAATGTCCACCTCTGGGATCAATAAAGTATATATCTATCTATCTATCTATCTATCTATCTATATATCTATCATTACATTAAATAGAGCTGTAAGGAAACCTGTAGGAAACATTATGGGAAGGTAGCATGCAAAATAACCATAGGACAACCTCGCTCTCACCAAGCTCCAAGAAACATATGGTTCTTAGAACGTTATATGCTAGTTGGGAAAACACTTGCAATACAATCAGTGAATGACTGGGTGTGTGTATATAGATCATGTGTGATCCGATCTTAATAAGTGCTTGTTTCCTTTGAAATGGGGTATGTTTGAATAGGTCAGGAAACTTATGGCTTCGTTCCCAGAACCAATGGGAAATCGAATAGCGTACATACCCACAACTACCAAGGAACCAGATTTGCTAGCTGGGTTTAATCATCCACATTGCAGTGGTGTTTTGGACATGCATACCTTGGTTCCTCTGTAGCTCCATGTTCCTCTAGGTCCTGTAGGACAGCACTGGCGCTGTGGGGTGAATAACCTTCCTCCTCAGACGTTGTTGATGATGATGCTGACAGCTGATCTTATCCAACAAATGAATCCGATGAAAGTTGAAAAACTGCACTCCAAAATGAAAACTAAAAACAAATAATAACTAAATAAGAAGTCAAGGTTGGTCAAGGCTGTCTTCTCTAGTGTTGGTCAAGGCTGTCTTCTCTAGTGTTGGTCAAGGCTGTCTTCTCTAGTGTTGGTCAAGGCTGTCTTCTCTAGTGTTGGTCAAGGTTGTCTTCTCTAGTGTGCAGATTGTACACTAATTATTTGACCTGATTCAACTGTCAACTGATCCAAAATCCTCTGGATGTGATGAACACAAAGGACATACCAAATTGAACTCCAGTTGTGTAAAGCCTCCACTGAGCATGTGGTGGAAAGCCAGAAAACCGGTGCAGAAGGTGAGTTTTAAGCCTGGCCGCAATAGGAACAGAGCCCCAGTTGTCTCCAGTGACGCTGTTGTGCTGTGGAGAGGTGTGTGGCCCCTACCTCCATGGGTTCAGGCTCTGCCTCAGAACGGCCATAGGAGGGAGACGAGTGGCGAGGTGGACACCGGCGCTCCCGACGAAGGAGAATTTGAAATGTTTGGTTCCAAACGCAGTGTCTTTGTGAGACCAGAGTAGGTAAATGGATGATCTCCGCATGTGTGGTTCCCAATGCGAAGCATTGAGGAGGAGGTGTGATGGTGTAGGGGTGCCTTTCTGGTGACACAGTCAGTGATTTATTTTGAATTCAAGGCACACTTAACCAGCATGGCAACCACAGCATACTGCAGCGATACGCCATCCCATCTGGTTTGCTCTTAGTGAGTCTATCATTTGTTTTTCAACAGGACAATGACCCAAAACACACCTCCAGGCTGTGTAAGGGCTATTTGACCAAGAAGGAGAGTGATGGCGCTGCATCAGATCACCCGACCTCAACCCAAATGAGATGGTTGGTTTTGGATGAGTTGGACCGCAGCGTGAAGGAAAAGCAGCGAACAAGTGCTCAGCATATTTGGGAACTCCTTCAAGACTGTTGGAAAAGCATTCCTCAAGAAGATGGTTGAGAGGATGCCAAGAATGTGCAAAGTTGTCAAGGCAAAGGGGTCAAGGCAAAGGGTGGCTACTTAGAAGAATCTAAAATATATATTATTATTTTTTTTACACTTTATGGTTATACCACGTTGGTATAATGATCGGGAGACGGGCACAGCAATGCTTAATATTTTTTTTTTTTACCCAAATTAAATCACGTATACAAAACACAAACAAAAAAGCGAGTACCTCAAATAAATACACAGGACGAGACCCGTAATCATATATGCACAAAACACGCTGCAGCGAAAGCCAGGTACTCACACGATCAATGGACATTGGAACAATAAACGACATGGACAATGGGTAACAGCAGGCACATATAACAATCCTAGTCAGGGAGGAATGGGGAGCAGGTGTGCATAATGAGGCAGTTCAATCACTCCTAGAGGCCGGTGACATAGATCTCTCGAACTGGTGCACGGAATGAGCAACGGTATTGGAGGGATCCGTGACAGGTTACTTCATGATTCCATATGTGTTATTTCATAGTTTTGATGTCTTCACTATTATTCTACAAATGTAGAAAATTGTAAAAATAAAGAAAAACCCTTGAATGAGTAGGTGTCCAAACGTTGGACTGGTACTGTATTTGTCTCTTGTCCTTTGTTGTTCGTCTTCTGTCAGATATTAGACACTCGCACCCAGAAAAGGATTCTTTCATTTTCAACATTCTATGTATTCACTGTTGATTGTCTGATGACTCCAAGTAGGGAGTTGTTCTGAGGTCAATTTGACATTTTCTCCCCAGGGGCATCATTTATAACCTTTTGTGCAACTTAACACTAAATATCTGCATGCGCCATTTCTTGAAAAGAAGGCACACGCCCCTTTATAAATCAGACCTGTCATAAAACTGTGCGTGAAAAAGCAATAAAACTCTGCCTGAAAAACGCCCATCAGTCACATATTATGGTGACAATAACACCCTTATTTGCTGTATACATTAAAATATTAGGCTAAGACCTATGTAAACGAAAAGCAATGCATTGCGAACTTGATCAAATGTCTTTGGAGGTGTTGGCAGAATGTTTTCTTTTGCAGTGACATTTGCTGCATCCAAGGCCGGCCCTAGTCTGTTCACCTGTTAAATTCTACTGTATGATATAAACCTCGCTCCCTGTCACTCTTGAAATTATAATATCCTATCTAATAGGCCCAATTAAATGAGATGCGCATAGTAATTTGTTGTATGGCTACTTCGGGAATATGAACTCATCATGGCCAGAAATGGTGAGGAATTGATTCTGCAATGGCAATGTATTATGTATATACATGAAATAAAACCTTTTTTATATGCTATTTCATGAGTGTGACACTATCACAGGAGACAGGGAGATAGAGGTTCGGCTGTGACAGAGAGATAGAAACAGACAGAAAGGGTTGTTGGGAGACAGATAAGGCAGAGAGAAATGAGCTACGCAAATCAATTGTGTTTTGATGCGACGACATTGGAAGCGATGACATTGGAAGAGTGGGGTGTTGTGAATTAAAATGAATTGGGGAGCGACTGATTAGTTCATATAATCCTCTCCCTCCCCACTGGGCACAAATGGTTAAATCAACGTCACTTCCTCGTAATTTAAATGAAATGACATTGAACCAATAGTGGAATAGATGTTGAATGAGGTTGCTCCACTCTCTCTCTCCCTCCCTGCATGTCTCACCCTCTCTCCCTTTCCCTCCATCTCTCTCTCTGTCTGTCTCATCCTCTGCTGATCATATGGCCCTGGCCTCTCTACGCATGAATGACAGAGCTGGCATGCGTGTGTCCTCCTCTCTCCCTCTCCTCCACTCTCTCCTCTCTCTCCTCTCCCTCGCCTCCACTCTCTCCTCCACACTCTCATCATCTGCCTACGGCATCCTTTCTCAATAGCAAGGCCGCTCTGTGCTCGCTGTTAAGGGCCAAATAGACAACTCCCCCCTTTCCCTCTGTGGCTAGGTTGACATTGTCTCACACACACGCACACGCACACACACAACTGAAGGTGATTGGAAATGCAAGACCCGCCTGTCAACAGTGAAAAGGCTTTTAATTAAGAGTCTGATAGAACATGCCGCTAATCTGAGCCTGAGGCTCCCAGCAGGTAGGATATAGAAGACAACAGGCCAGTGTTTACAGGTAGAACAATGGGGCTGGTTTTAAAGAGGACACATGTAGATGAATCAGACTGGTGTAAGCATTAGTCAGCATGGAGGTTAGGAAAGGTGGGGTGTTCACTCTCTTAATGAGGTTGCTCCATACAGGCAGTGCACTCTCTTAATGAGGTTGCTCCATACAGGCAGTGCACTCTCTTAATGAGGTTGCTCCATACAGGCAGTGCACTCTCTTAATGAGGTTGCTCCATACAGGCAGTGCACTCTCTTAATGAGGTTGCTCCATACATTAATGCATGTGCAGGAAGTATGCTTTATATGCAGTAATCTACAGGTGGCTGGGTCCAGGCGCATACTATATAATAGATGGCATTAGACACGCCTCATGGATCAAATGGATTTGAAAAGACCTGACATTATCAACCATAGAGGTCAAGGGTTATACAGACAGTCTGGGGAAACATTCTCAGGCAGATCTATAGACCACAAACTGGCCGTAACTGACCCCTTTGATGACCAATCACAGTCTTGATCCAGTCAACATGAGCCCCCCCCCCCCCCAGAATCAATGGAATCAATTAACGTGGAGACCAGGCCAAAACAAAAACAAGAATCAACCCATCAATCATGAGGCTTCAAAGCCAAAGGAACTGAACAATATTAAGAAATGCTATAGATGGAAGGAAAGTAGTGTAGAAACCTACCAGAAAACTTAGGCAACAACTAATTCAATCCCTTCTAGACAACTTCCTGGACAAAACTTTTCAATATAATAATAAACAAAAACAATACAGAGATACACTACGGAAAAAGATGATAATGTCATATGTTTTTCCCCCAACACCGTTTTCCATCAATTTGTATAGCAGACCCTCATGCCAAATTGAGTCAAAAGGTTTTTTTGAAATCAACAAAGCATGAGAAGACTTTGCCTATTGTTTTGGTTTGTTTGTTTGTTTGTGCAGGGTGAATACGTGGTCTGTCGTACGGTCATGTATTCAAAAGCCAATTTGACATTTGCTCAGTAAATTGTTTTCACTGAGGAAATTAACTAGTCTACTGTTAATGCAGAGGATTTTCCCAAAGTTCCTGTTGACGCATATCCCACGGTAGTTATTGGGGTCACATTTGTCTCCACTTTTGTGGATTGGGGTGATCAGTCCTTGGTTCCTAATATTGGGGAAGATGCCAGAGCTGAGGATGATGTTAAAGAGTTTAAGTATAGCCAATTGGAATTTGAGGTCTGTGTATTTTTTAATTTAATTGAGAATACCATCACCACCACAGGCCTTTTTTGGTTGGAGGGTTTATATTTTGTCCTGTAGTTCATTCAAGGTAATTGGAGAATCCAGTGGGTTCTGGTCGTCTTTAATAGTTGATTCTAAGATTTGTAATTGATCATGTTTGTGTTTTTTCTGTTTGTTCTTTGTTATAGAGCCAAAAGGATTGGAAAAGGGGTTTATCCATACATCTCCATTTTGGAAAGGTAACTGTTATACAGGGGTAATATCATCTGTAGTTCTGGTAGGTGCAGTTATACAGGGGTAATATCATCTGTAGTTCTGGTAGGTGCAGTTATACAGGGGTAATATCATCTGTAGTTCTGGTAGGTGCAGTTATACAGGGGTAATATCATCTATAGTTCTGGTAGGTGCAGTTATACAGGAGTAATATCATCTGTAGTTCTGGTAGGTGCAGTTATACAGGGGTAATATCATCTGTAGTTCTGGTAGGTGCAGTTATACAGGGGTAATATCATCTGTAGTTCTGGATGGATACTTTCTAGCCTTTCAGTATCCACTCACCTAGAGCCAATAGGGCTATTTAGACAGAGTGGGGGAGGGGGACCCCACTTAAGGGTTGGAATGTCAATGGTACTCCATGTGTACATTGAATGTTCCAAGTGAGTTAGGATTCTAGTAAGGATTCCAGTAAGGATTCCAATCAAAATGTTATTGTCATGGAATGTTTGCCTACAAAATGGAGGAGAGTTTACTAAACTCTACAGTGTATATCTGGTGTTTGTATTTAAGACATTAGTTTTGTGGGGAGATGAGGAGGAAATGAGGAAAGGTGAAGAATATAGGAGAGGAGGAGCTGATGGTGATGTAGTGGAGAGTCTGAGAGGGAGAGGAGAGGAGAGGAAGAGAGGAGAAGAGATGTGTGTTTCAGTGTGTTGTTGACTGCAGTGGGCTGTCCCTCCACATCTCTGACAGACCAGTCAATGGATTTAATCAGCCCAGTGCAAGCCAAGGGGAACTGGCTTTGCATCAATGATGTATACCCCAAATGACACCCTATTCCCTAGTGCACTACTTTTGACCAGAGCCCAGATTACACGGCCTCCATTCACATCACAGCACCAGATTACACAGCCTCCATTCACATCACATTTCCAGATTACACTGCCTCCATTCACATCACATTTCCAGATTACACTGCCTCCATTCACATCACAGCACCAGATTACACAGCCTCCATTCACATCACAGTACCAGATTACACTGCCTCCATTCACATCACAGCACCAGATTACACGGCCTCCATTCACATCACAGTACCAGATTACACTGCCTCCATTCACATCACAGCACCAGATTACACGGCCTCCATTCACATCACAGCACCAGATTACATGGTCCCTTCTTCTTCCTTCTATCTCTCCATCCCCTTTTCCTCCCTTCATCCCCCATCCCAAAGAAAAAGGGCTGATGAAGGCATTTCATCCCTGTACACTTCCGTATTGCTCCCTGTCCGACCCAGGCTGAGGCTCCGGGGTCGTTAGTTCACTGCAGGCCTAATTGGGGGCTGTCTAAAAACCTGGGCCCCCAGGGGCCACTCCAATGGATACAGACTATAATTAATGGCATGGTGACAGATATTGCCTTTTTGCCTACAGGGCTGGGCCTGTCACAAGCTCGCTACTCTTACATCACTTTCTCTCTCTTTGACTCTACTCGCTCTCACCCTTTCTCTCCATCCCTGTGATGTACAGTCGTGGCTAAAAGTTTTGAGAATGACACAAGTATGGGTCTCCACAGTTTGCTGCCTCAGTGTTGATGATGGCAATTTGCATATACTCCAGAATGTCATGAAGAGTGATCAGATGAATTTCAATTAATTGCAAAGTCCCTGTTTGCCATGAAAATTAACTTAATCCCCAAAAAACATTTCCACTGCATTTCAGCCCTGCCACAGAAGGACCAGCTGCCATCATGTTAGTGATTGTCTCGTTAACACAGGTGAGAGTGTTGACGAGGACAAGGCTGGAGATCACTCATGCTGATTGAGTCAGAATAACAGACTGGAAGCTTTAAAAGGAGGGTGGTGCTTGAAATCATTGTTCTTCCTCTGTCAACCATGGTTACCTGCAAGGAAACACATGCAGTCATCATTGCTTTGCACAAAAAGGGCTTCACAGGCAGGGATATTGCTGCTGGTAAGATTGCACCTAAATCAACCATTTATCGGATCATCAAGAACTTCAAGGAGAGAGGTTAAATTGTTGTGAAGAAGGCGTCAGGGCGCCCAAGAAAGTCCAGCAAGCGCCAGGACCGTCTCCTAAAGATGATTCAGCTGCGGGATTGGGGCACCACCAGTGCAGAGCTTGCTCAGGAATGGCAGCAGGCAGGTGTGAGTGCATCTGCTCGCACAGTGAGTCGAAGACTTTTCGAGGATGGCCTGGTGTTAAGAAGGGCAGCAAAGAAGCCACTTCTCTCCGGGAAAAACATCAGGGACAGACTGATATTCTGCAAAAGGTACAGGGATTGGACTGCTGAGGACTGGGGTAGAGTCTGAGAGCAACTTCTCCCAACCATCCAAGAACAGTTTGGTGACGACCAATGCCTTTTCCAGCATGATGGAGCACCTTGCCATAAGGCAAAAGTGATAACTAAGTGACTCGGGGAACAAAACATTGACATTTTGGGTCCATGGCCAGGAAACTCCCCAGACCTTAATCCCATTGTGGTCGATATTCAAGAGGCGGGTGGACAAACAAAAACCCACAACTTCTGACAAACTCCAAGCATTGATTATGCAAGAATGGCCTGCCATCAGTCAGGATGTGGCCCAGAAGTTAATTGACAGCATGCCAGGTCGGATTGCAGAGGTCTTGAAAAAGAAGAAGGGTCAACACTGCAAATATTGACTCTTTGCATAAACTGAATGTCATTGTCAATGAAAGCCTTTGACACTTATGGAATACTTGTAATTATACTTCAGTGTACCATAGTAACTACTGACATAAAGATCTAAGAACACTGAAGCAGCAAACTTTGTGGAGACCAATACTTGTGTCATTCTCAAAACTTTTGGCCACGACTGTATACAGTAGGTGAGCGCTGTGTCAGTGGGAGTGAACAGCCATCCAACCAGCCATCCAACCTACTGTCACATCTGATGGATACACCCTGGACAGGCCCCTCTCTCGATCTCACTCTCTCTCTCTGCATCAGCTCTATTCTCTCTGCCTCTTCTTTCCCTACCCGTCTTCCCGGTGTCTGTCTGGGGACGGCAGGTAGCCTAGAGGTTAAGTGTGTTGGGTCAGTAACCGAAAGGTCTCTGTTTCGAATACCTGAGCCGGCAATGTGAAAAAATCTTCTTATGACTTGAGCAAGAGAGTTAACAACTGCTCCCTGTGTGCCGATGACATCAATTTAGGCAGCCCTCTCACCTCTCTGATTCAGAGTAATAGAGAAGTATACAGTGTGTATATATAGCTGCATTGGCCAGAATGGTCCCACCTTTTTTTCTAATTTACGTTTCACTTACTTAGCTAGCAAATGCAGCTAGCTAGTTTATCCTACTAAAACACCCTGCTCAAACAGAGGGACGCTATGTTAGCTACAGTAGCTGGCTATGACTTTCCAACACAACACTGGAACACTTCCAAGTCAAGGTAAGCTTTTGGTAACTGCTTACTGACCATACACTAACTTTACTGAATGATTGTAGAGGGTTTACTAACACATTACTTCTATTAGCTATGCTGACTATGACCGGGCCGGTCCTGGACTTTCTGACGCCCGGCTGCAAGAAGTTTGGCAGCGGGCCAATTTTTATCTCGTCCAAACATCAGAGGAACAGTACATAACAGCAGCCCAAGTCATAAGCCATATTTCTCCAACGTCAAACCAGAGTGTCTTGTTTGCAATGCTGTTAGACATCCTTATGAATCTAAGCATGCCACTTTTAAAAGTAACATTTCAGTAACAGACGCTCTACCGAGGCAAAAAAATGTATGCTTCAACTGCTGACTACTCATCCATTGCATAACCCAAAAACAAGTGCTTCCCTAATAGCTGCCTTGGTTTAAATAAACATGTATATTTTCAGAAAGCGGAAAGCTCAATTAATAGGGACAGAATAGCAAAGTAAATGTGTTTGTCTCCTTTAATATTATAGGTTGCAGCTCAGCTTCAGAATGTCATAGAGGAATCAATATATCCCCATAAGCATCGGAGTCACGTCTTTCGCGGGCATTTTAAAGCTTGTTTCTACCATAAAGCATCACGGAGCTAAGCATTGTTATAGAACGCTTTATATAATCTGGATACTTTTCATGAAGCAAACAATATATCCTTTTGTCATTTTCTTTAACAAGGGGAATGGGATATCCTCACACAATTCGAGCTCTGGTTTTAACCAAACACACCAAGGCCTTCCCAGACACAGAGGTATTTAAGGAGTGCATGCGACAGTATTTGGCTGTACTGACATCTATGGATAGAATTGTGTTTATCAAACAGGTAGGCTTACCACTTATTTTTGGGAATAGGAAGAAATAGGCTCCAATTTATATATGTAATTCTATAATTATGCCCATAAATAAATGGAGGTCCCTTACCAGGCAGAAGGGAATATTACTTTAACCTCTGCATCGGAGAGTTACAATTTTGCTATCACTATGCAGCCAACTACCTATAGTAGGAAACTGAGTTTCTTATTAATAATATGTCACCTGTTATCACACATTACAATAAAAATAACTGTAGAACTGTAAAAAACAGTGAGATAATTTGAGCTTTAGAAACACGTGCTTTCATAAATGAATGGCGGGCCTCCTTTCGCTGTAGCAGTGTAAAATAAGAAATAAGACAAGTTTACTAGCCTGGCCTTCCTGGCAACAAAAGCATCCAGTGCTTGTTGGAGGTTGATTTTGTAACTGCACTAACATATCCCGTAAAGAACCATTCATATATTTTGGCCACTCACCGGGATCTTTTAGTTTTTTGTCTGCGAGTTGGATTTAGCAGCAGCGCCACCACTGTCATCAGGGAAGGGGAGTGACGAATCTGAGGCCGGGTCCAAGATAGCGTCTTCGGCGGCATTGTTTGGAGGAGTGGCTAGGCCTGTGCAACCACCTGTACTTGTCCAGAGAGAGAGCATTTTTTCAAATCTCTATAGTTTACTTTTAGCTAAAATTATATCCACTAGTAGTAGCTAGCTAACATTAACAGGCTAGGTTAGGCTAATGCCTTAATTAATAATCCTCTGTCAGACACAAACGTAAAAAAAAACAACAACAATAATACAATCATTTCATTGGCAGATTAATTTGTATTTTTCACAATTGGTTAATCCCATTTTGGGGCGGCATGTTGACAATTGGCTGCTGCCCTCCGCGCGCGGCACCCCTGATCAGCTACTACGCCACAGGCGGCACCTCAGCCAACCAGCTCATGGCGTTGCTTCAGGGGCGCCAAAGTTCACTCCAAACTATCCTTGGTAGCTATGGTGATGGTGGTGGCGGGAACTGCAGCAACGCTATGAGCTGGTGGCTGAGGTGCCGCCTGTGGTGCAGTAGCCAATCAGGGGCGCATACAGTTTATGTGTTGTGCAATGAAGTCCACAAGCGAAGGGAAGAGAAAGAATTCAACGTGAGCTGTGTTTACACTTGATCAGGGGTGTAAAAAAAAATCATCCTCCCTCATCTTGAACGTCACTGACCGCCACTGTAGGCTGCTATATTTTGGTAATCTGTATTTAGTGCAATTGTTATTAGGAAGGACGTCTACCATGGATGGATCACTAAAATAATGATTATGATGACACTTCATCATGTCATCAATTTAAATATTATGGGGAGACCTATACATTTGGCAGCCAAGCACGAGTTATTAGTGTAGCCTATTATTGTCAGACTCTGGTCATAGGGAAGCCTTTGGCTCCTCTATTTATCTATGATCAGAGCCTGACAGATCTAGTATTATAGTTCTATGTGGGTTTTGTGTTGGTCCCCAATTAGTGGCAGCTGCTTTGCATTGTCTCTAATTGGGGGCCATATTTAAGTTCAAGTGTTTCACCTGTTCTGTGTGGATCGTTGTGTTACGTTCTTTGTCACTGTTATTTTGCACATTGATTTAATAAATAATCATGTCGCATGACTTCAGCACTGCGTCTTGGTCTGACACGCGCCACGTTCGTGACAATTATCGCCTACATGACATTGAACATATATTCACGCCTACAATAAAAACCAAATGGTAAGCACTCGGTTTATGCTTCTTAACTTACTTGCCTAGTTAAATAAAAGGTTAAAAAAAAAGTCAGTCCTCTAGAACGCTAATAAATACTGTTGGTGAGTGTGTGCGCATCCTCTCGAGCTACGACTCTAACCACAGAAGTCGGAGTCGTGCGCCACTAGTGGCAACTGGACAGAGTTAAGTGATTTCCCACTTTTTCCCGCCGTTGTATGTTTGGCGCCAGAAGTTGTCTCGCGGACAGTGGGCTCGCTCCATTGCGCGGGAATCTTACCTGAGTTTAGACACTGAGCTGTGGATGGTCGGATTATATTGGGTAGTTGGTCCAAACAACGGTTTTAAAAGGCAGGTAATTTAGCTAGCAAGAATAAAAGGATATATATTGCTGAATTATCATCTATATTAAGAATAATTTGATAGCTCTGTAATGTAGCCAGCTAAATTACCATCAACAAATTCGCCTGTGCTAAATTAGCTAGCTACTGTACTAAAATAAATGTGGCTAGCTAGTGATAGCGTTACCCTTTTAGCTAGCTAAATTAGCGAACGTTAGATAGTTTACCAAAATTGTCAAATTGCTGACAAATTAAATGTTGATAATGATATTAGCTAACCATTTTCCTTTATTTCGAATTTGACTACCAGTAAGTGAAGCTACAAGTTCAGGGGCAAAGAACTTCAAGGAGAACAACACCAAGCAAGGATGAGTTCTTCAGAAGAGGTGAGTTGACAAATGCCTAGCTAGCCTATGAGCTAACGGTAACTAGCTAGCATAGTCAAAGATACTGATGATGGAGAGAACATTACTATAACATTTAGCCATCTATATATCTATGTAACTATCTGAGATGTTCAGGTAATTTGTGCCATTTCAACGTTATACACCTGTACACTCCCACTAGGACGATTTCCATGATTTGAAGACCTATTTCTCTAAGATGGAATGGACCCATCTAGTGAAATGTGAGAAAGTGCGGTACAGAAACTTGAAGAGGAACCACCTGGCAATGCTTACTATAGGTAAGTGTCCCAGATTTGAACAGAGACAAAATGACATTTTAGATTCATCACTATTACTTAGTTTTTTTTACTCCTGTCCTAGAGAAGTCTCTCTGCCTTTGTATTGAGCCATGTCTACTCACTGGCATACCACACACTCAACCTGCAGCTCCCCCCAAAATACCCTGGAGGTTACCTCCCCCTCCCCATATAGCATATGAACACACAATAAAGTGATTTACTTTATTGGTTCTCTACTGTGTGTTGTATTGATCAGTGTGTGTGCTAATGTGTCCCTCAGGGCTGAACTCTCCAGTACCTGCTTTTATGAGGAGAGGCAGACCTAAATTGGTGAACACTACTCCGCTTTTTGCACCCAGCGACTCCGAGGAGGATGAGTGGACCCCTCGACTGGAGAGATGCCCACCAGGTAGAGCAGTAGTAATAAACAAGGATGTTATAAGACTTGTTAGTAGAAAGGTAGGGCTAGGAGAAGGCCTGTTAGTACTAGCCTATGATGCTTATTGAATATCAGCGAGAAACTCTATATGACTAGTACCCAGGTATCACTAGGCTAGTAGAATGGTAGGACCTACCCAGATACCACTAGGGTACTAGACTGGTAGGACCTACCCAGATACCGCTAGGGTACTAGACTGGTAGGACCTACTCAGATACCGCTAGGGTACTAGACTGGTAGGACCTACCCAGATACCACTAGGGTACTAGACTGGTAGGACCTACCCAGATACCACTAGGGTACTAGACTGGTAGGACCTACCCAGATACCACTAGGATACTAGACTGGTAGGACCTACCCAGATACCACTAGGGTACTAGACTGGTAGGACCTACCCAGATACCACTAGGGTACTAGACTGGTAGGACCTACCCAGATACCACTAGGGTACTAGACTGGTAGGACCTACCCAGATACCACTAGGGTACTAGACTGGTAGGACCTACCCAGATACCACTAGGGTACTAGACTGGTAGGACCTACCCAGATACCACTAGGGTACTAGACTGGTAGGACCTACCCAGATACCACTAGGGTACTAGACTGGTAGGACCTACCCAGATACCACTAGGGTACTAGACTGGTAGGACCTACCCAGATACCACTAGGGTACTAGACTGGTAGGACCTACCCAGATACCACTAGGCTACTAGACTGGTAGGACCTACCCAGATACCACTAGGCTAGTACACGAGTAGGACCTACCCAGATACCACTAGTTCAGTAGACTGGTAAGACCTACTCAGATACCACTAGGCTAGTAGATGGGAAGGGCTAAAGGAGTGGAAGGTATGCTAAAATAAGTGAAGTTGTCTGTGTTACTGCTGGGGCAAACCCGTTTTGGTGATGTCTGGTATCATCAAAATAAATAAATCTGAGCACGTTTTTGGACACATTCAGCAAGGGGGGGTGGGTTATGCGCTGTTAACTACCACAACTCAAAAACCACATGAAAGCTATAGATATTTTTACGTCACTGGTTAGAGGACAACCTGCCGAACACATTCCGTTACATTTTGGAATGTTTCATTTTGGTACGGGATCACCAAAACAGAAGAGTAACGCAACGCTGTTGTCAATCACTCATCGATTATCAGGTTGAAATCAATTGCGCGAGAGCAGGGAAATGAGGTTGCATGTTCTGTTAAATCTAACACAGCTCAAAAAACATCTGGCAATGTGTACTGTGTATTTGGAAAGTATTCCGATCCCTTGACTTTTTCCCCATTTTGTTAGATTAGTCTTGTTCTAAATTTGATTAAATCGTTTTTCCCCCTTCATCAATCTACACACAACACCCCATAATGACAAAGCCAAAAAAAAAAAAAAAACGTAAATGTCACAATACAGTTGAAGTCGGAAGTTTACATACACCTTAGCCAAATACATTTAAACTCAGATTTTCACAATTCCTGACATTTAATCCTATTAAAAATTCCCTGTTTTAGGTCAGTTAGGATCACCACTTTATTTTAAGATTGTGAAATGTCATAATAATAGTAGAGACAATGATTTACTTCAGCTTTTATTTCTTTCATCACATTCCCAGTGGGTCAGAAGTTTACATACACTGAATTAGTATTTGGTAGCATTGCCTTTAAATTGTTTAACTTGGGTCAAACTTTTCGGGTAGACTTCCACAAGCTTCCCACAATAAGTTGGGTGCATTTTGGCCCATTTATCCTGACAGAACTGGTGTAACTGAATCAGGTTTGTAGGCCTCCTTGCTCGCACACGCTTTTTCAGTTCTGCCCACACATTTTCTATAGGTTGAGGTCAGTGCTTTGTGATTGCCACTCCAATACCTTGACTTTGTTGTCCTTAAGCCATTTTGCCCAAACTTTGGAAGTATGCTTGGGGTCATTGTCCATTTGGAAGACCCATTTGCGACCAAGCTTTAACTTCCTGACTGATGTATTGATGTTGCTTCAATATATCCACATAATTTACCTTCCTCATGATGCCATCTATTTTGTGAAGTGCACCAGTCCCTCCTGCAGCAAAGCACCCCCACAACATGATGCTGCCACCCCATGCTTCACAGTTGGGATGGTGTTCTTTGGCTCGCAAGCCTCCCCCTTTTTCCTCCAAACATAACGATGGTCATTATGGCCAAACAGTTATATTTTTGTTTCATCAGACCAGAGGTAATTTCTCCAAGAAGTACGGTCTTTGTCCCCATGTGCAGTTGCAAACTAGTCTGGCTTTTTTATGGAGGTTTTGGAGCAGTGGCTTCTTCCTTGTTGAGTGGCCTTTCAAGTTATGTTGATATAGGACTAGTTTTTTTACTCTGTATATAGATACTTTTGCACCTGTTTCCTCCAGCATCTTCACAAGGTCCTTTTGTTGTTCTGGAATTGATTTGCACTTTTCGTACCAAAGTACGTTCATCTCTAGGAGACAGAACGCATCTCTTTCCTGAGTGGTATGACGGCTGCGTGGTGTTTATACTTCTGTACTATTGTTTGAACAGATGAACGTGGTACCTTCAGGCGTTTGGAAATTGCTTTTGATTTTCCCATGATGTTGAGCAACGAGGCACTGAGTTTGAAGGTAGGCCTTGAAATACATCCACAGGTATAATGGCATAATTTTCTGGAATTTTCCAAGCTGTTAAAAGGCACAGTCAACTTATTGTATGTAAACTTCTGGCCCACTGGAATTGTTATATTGTGAAATAATCTGTCTGTAAACAATTGTTGGAAGAATGACTTGTGTCATGCACAAAGTAGATGTCCTAACCGACTTGCCAAGACTATAGTTTAACATGAAATCTGTGGAGTGGTTGAAAAATGAGTTAATGACTTCAACCTTAGTGTATGTAAACATCTGACTAACTGTACATAAGTAATCAGAACCTTTACTCAGTACTTTGTTGAAGCATCTTTGACAGCAACTACAGCCTTGTCGTCTTGGGTATGACGCTACAAGCTTGGCACACCTGTATTTCGGGGGTTTCTCCCAATTGTTCTCTGCAGATCCTCTCATGCTCTGTCAGGTTGGATGGGGAGCGTTGCTACACAGCTATCTTTACGTCTTTCCAGAGATGTTAGATCGGTTTCAAGTCCGGGCTCTGGTTGGCCCACTCAAGGAGATTCAGAGACTTGTCCCGAAGCCACTCCTGCCTGTGTGCTTAGGGTCGTTGAAGCTTCGCACCAGTCTGAGGTCCTGAGCGCTCTGGAGCAGGTTTTCATCAAGGATCTCTCTGTACTCTGTTCATCTTTCCCTCTATCCTGACTAGTCTCCCAGTCCCTGCCGTTGAAAAACATCCCCACAGCATGATTCTTCTGTATAACAAAAGCAACAGTACAAAATATTTTTTTATGTAATTGATCTTGTCATGTTGACTAAACTTTTATACTAACATTACCAATCTGAGGTCAAAAGGATGAAATTTCCCCCAATTCAATGTGTTGAAAACCTGGGTTTGTTTGAAGTAGTAAACATGCTGTACACTTCATGGAAAGTAGTGTAATATACACAACCGTTCAAAAGTTTGGGGTCACAAATGTCCTTGTTTTTGAAAGAAAAGCAAAACAAATGTCTCCATTAAAATAACATCAAATTGATCAGAAATACAGTGTAGACACTTGACTATTGTAAATGACTATTGTAGCTGGAAACGGCTGATGTTTAATGGAATATCAACATAGGCGTATAGAGGCCCTTTATCAGCAGCCATCACTCCTGTGTTCCAATGGCCCGTTGTTAGCTAATCCAAGTTTATAATTTGAAAAGGCTAATTGATCATTAGAAAACCCTTTTTCAATTATGTTAGCACAGCTGAGAATTGTTGTGCTGATTTAAAGAAGCAATAAAACTGACCTTTAGACTAGTTGAGTATCTGGAGCATCAGCGTTTGTGGGTTTGATTACAGGCTCAAAATGGCCAGAAACAAAACTTTCTTCTGAAACTCGTCAGTCTAGTCATGTTCTGAGAAATGAAGGCTATTCCATGCGAGAAATTGCCAAGAAATGGAAGATCTTGTACAACCCTGTGTACTACTTCACAGAACAGCGCAAACTGGCTCTAAGCAGAATAGAAAGAGTGGGAGGCCCCGGTGCACAACTGAGCAAGAGGACAAGTACATTAGTGTCTAGTTTGAGAAACAGATGCCTCACAAGTCCTCAACTGGCAGCTTCATTAAATAGTACCCGCAAAACACCAGTCTCGACATCAACAATGAAGAGGCGACTCTGGGATGCTGGCCTTCTAGGCAGAGTTGCAAAGAAAAAGCCATATCTCAGACTGGCCAATAAAATTTAAAGATTAAGATGGGCAAAATAACAGATGTCCTTTTCTTTGCAACTCTGTCACGGTGCGTAGTTAAGGGACGATATACGGAGCGTTTGTGCAGAGTCATCCCGGACCCAGACCCGACAGAGGTGGCTCCTGCTCCAAAGCGGGGCTGTAAGCACCGACGCAGAGGTGGTTTCCAGCCTTGGAATCTGGCTGGTAGCTGGTCCCAGACTGGGCACCGGCATGCTAGGGAGCTTCTGCTCCAAAGCAGTGTTGTACGTCGTGTCCGGCCTGGGCACCGACGTAGACAAGGGCTCCAGCCACAAAGCTGTGCTGACCTCTGGAGGCTCCAGGCTGTGGGACGTCGTTGGAGGCTCCGGGCCGTAGCAGGAGGCTCCGGGCCGTAGCAGGAGGCTCCGGGCCGTAGCAGGAGGCTCCGGGCCGTAGCAGGAGGCTCCGGGCCGTAGCAGGAGGCTCCGGTGCGTGGATCAGGCACGGGCCGTACCGAGCTGTGGGAACTCGCCTCTAGGCGGATGCGTGGAGCTGGAACGGGCCGTACCGGGCTAGGGACACACACCATTGGACTGGTGCGAGGAGCAGGCATGGGCCGTACCAGGCTGTAGGAACTCTCCACTGGGCGGCTGCGTGGAGCAGGCACGGCCCGTACCGGGCTGTGGATGCGCACCGATGGTGTGGTGCGCTGAGTCTGCATTTTCCGTGATCGACTCTGGACTGGCGCTGGAGGCACCGGACTGGGAACTGGCGTTGGAGATCTACGACTGCTCCAGTCCTTCCTCCAACGCCAATCCCCATCCTGTGAGGACTCCTCCGGGAGCCCCCACGAGTGAGGGAACAGAAGCACATCGTCGTCTTCCTCCAACTCCTCTCTGTACTCCTGTTCCCATGGCTGTGGGGGCTCCTCCTGGAACCTCCACGATTGCAGTGGTCGGGGCTCTTCATCGATTTCCCCCCCCCCCCCCCAAAAAAACAAAACAGTTTGGGGGTTCTTCTGGGCTCCAGGCTGGTCCTTCGCCTTTCTGGCCCGTCGACTTTTCCCTTGACGAAGGCGCCGTTGCTCCGGACACCAGCCCTCCTCCACCGCACGGTAATGGTAGAATTCCTCCTCAGTAAGTTTCCCCATACCGAGGAGGATATCTACCAATGTTTGTCCCCGCTGCGTCCCAGGTTGGTGGATCATTCTTTCACGGTGTGTAGTTAAGGGACGATATACGGAGCGTTCGTGCAGAGTCATTCCTTTTTTATTTAAACTTATTCAACTAACAAGTTTCCAAAAATAACAGTTTGAAACAGTGACTTACTTGTAGCAACACAGATGCTATCAGAGCAAACAATGATCCACACACAGGTGGATGTGTGGAGTGCCTAAATACTATCCCCAATCAGAGACCAACTCTAGGCAGCTCCCCCTAGTGGGAGTCCAAGGCCTGGCCTCAGTCAAACCCTCACTCTGCCTAGAAGGCCAGCATCCTGGAGTCGCCTCTTCACTGTTGACGTTAAGACTGGTGTTTTGCTGGTACTATTTTAATGAAGCTTTGTTTCTGGACATTTTGAGCCTTTAATCAAATGCTGATGCTCCAGATACTCAACTTGTCTAAAGAAGGCCCGTTTTATTGCTTCTTTAATCAGCACAACAGTTTTCAGCTGTGCTAACATAATTGCAAAAGGGTTTTCTAATGATCAGTTAGCTAATCCAAGATTATAAATTTTAAAAGGCTAACACAACATGCCATTGGAACACAGGATAATGGTTGCTGATAATGGGCCTCTGTACGCCTATGTAGATATTCCATTAAAAATCAGCCGTTTCCAGCTACAATAGTCATTTACATCAACAATGTCTACACTGTATTTCTGATCAATTTGATGTTGTTTTAATGGACAAACAAAAGTTATTTCAAAAACAAGGACATTTCTATGTGACGCCAAACTTTTGAACGGTTGTGTACATTAATTAAAATAATGAAATATCTTAAGTTAGGAAGATAGTAATTGAAGTAAACTCATTTAAATTATATAAAAAATGTAATTTCTGTTGGTAGCCAGGTAGGGTTTATATTTGCTCTCTGATCTGTACCCACAGCATCCCGGAGCTTCCAACCCCCAACCAGGAGACCAGCAGCGTCTCAGGGAGACCCTCAACCTGACAAACCTGCTACACTTACAGTACAGGTACATTTTTTTTTTTTTTTTTTTTTTTTTTTAAACACCTGCACAGGTACGTATTATACATCTTGTGAGTTTTTGTTTCTCTTCAGCACTACACTAGCAGATACTAGTGCTCTCAAGGACTGAGCTATGAAGTGTGAACCATTTAATTTAATTGTTATGCAGTGCCTTCAGAAAGTATTCACACCTCTTGACTTATTCCACATTTTGTTGTGTTACAACCTGAATTCAAAATGTATCATTTTGCCCTACTGTAGATGAAGAGGGCTGACAACTGTCTATTCATCCTTGTCATATTTGTCATATAATGCTCTGTCCCCCCATCCCTTTGGTCCTCAGCAGCCCCCCAGCTGCGAGGAGGCAGGACACAGTAATATGGGGACAGAACCCACCCAGCCATTAATGGAGGAAGTGGCCTTCCTCAGAGACGGCAGCACAGCAGACGCACACAGTGGCGTACAGAAGGGGCTAGGAGACAAGGTGTGTGTGTGTGTCACTGTCATACACAATAATACAACACACAAGATATTTTCATTAATGATGCTGCAAAATGGAGGTCAAGTGGTGATGACACAGACCCAGTGGTCAGTTTGAACTCTCCTCTTGTCTCTTTCCAGGAGGATCAGAGTGAATCGACCCCCAGCACCAGTGGAGGGGAGGCAGGGAGTTCCACTGCGGGAGGGGGGGCAGACACCCCAGCTGTCACTCAGGGAGGGGCTCCTTTGTTGCACCCCAAACCATCAACCTCAGGTAACAGACAGACAAGAATAGACTGTTACGAGTTTGAGATGGTGATTTAAAAAATACCATCTGTTTCATTTGGCTTGTTGTGCGTGTTCAAAATAGCTTATTGTGTGTTTGTACCAGGCCTGTTTAAGAGGGAGTGTCTGGAAAGGCAGAAAGCAGAGCTGAACACATACAACCACAGAAACCTGAGAGACAGACCAAGAATCACTTACACAGAAGAGGAGGTCCCCAAAGATGACCACTACCTCTGTAAGTAATTTTCGCTCTCGCTCTCTCTCTCAATTCAAAGGGCTTCATTGGCATGGGAAATGGATAATAAACAATACAAATGTACAGTAAACATTACACTCACAAGTTCCAAAGTAATAAAGACATTTCAAATGTCATATGTCTATATACAGCGTTGTAACAATGTGCAAATAGTTAAAATACAAAAGGGATGGCACACTGATGACAGACTGTGGTATTTCACCCAATACATCAAAATTGGATTTGTTTTCAAATTCTTTGTGGGTCTGTGTAATTTGAGGGAAATATATGTCTCTAATATGGTCATACATTTGGCAGGAGGTTAGGAAGTGGATCTCAGTTTCTACCACATTTTGTGGGCAGTGTGCACATAGCCTTAGTCTTCTATTGAGAGCCAGGTCTGCCTTTCTCAATAGCAAAGCTATACTCACTGAGTCTGTACATTGTGAAAGCTTTCTTTAATTTTGAGTCAGTCTCTGTTTAATCAAATAGCATTCTAGTTTGCTTTGTTTTTATGTTAATTCTTTCCAATGTGTCAAGTAATTATCTTTTTGTTTTCTCATGATTTTGGTTGGGTCTGTTTTGTGTTTGAGAACAGAGCCACAGGACCACCTTGCTTAGGAGACTCTTCTCCAGGTTAATCTCTCTGTTGGTGATGGCTTTGGTATGGAAGATTTGGGAATCGCTTCATTTTAGGTTGTTGTAGAATTCATTGGATCTTTTCTGGAAATTGATAATTAGCGTGTATTGGCCTAATTCTGCTCTGCATGCATTATTTGGTGTTGTACATTGTAGGCAGATGATATTTTTGCAGAATTCTGCATGCCGAGTCTCAATTTGGTGTTTGTCCAATTTTGTGAATTCTTGGCTGGTGAGCAGAACCGCAGACCTCACAACCATAAAGGGCAATGAATTCTATAACTGATTCAACCAGATCGTAATTGGTAGGTTGATTTTTATGTTCCTTTTGATGGCGTAGAAGGCCTTGTCTCCCAGATCGTTCACAGCTTTATGGAAGTTACCTGTGGTGCTGATTTATAAGCTGAGGAATGTATATTTTTTGTGTGCTCTTTCTCTCAACCACGCTGGTGTTTTTTACATTTTGAATTCATGTCGTCATCATAACTGACATTTAACATGTTCTGTTTATCTTTCTCTCTCCCAGACTGTGAGGACTGCAAGTCTTTCTTCATGGAGGAGTGTGAGCTCCATGGTCCTCCCCTCTTCATCCCTGACGTCCCTGCCCCTCTAGGAGCCCCTGACAGGGCCAGACTCACCCTGCCGTCTGGCCTTGAGGTCAGGACATCAAGCATCCCTGAAGCAGGACTGGGGGTGTTCAACCAAGGAAACATTGTGCCTGCAGGAGCCCACTATGGACCTTATGAAGGAGAGCTCACAGACAAGGACCAAGCCATGGAGAGTGGATATTCCTGGGTGGTGAGGAGTGTGTGTGTGTCATCAGGCTGTGCTTACATCTTTTCAAACCTGTTTAAAACTCTAAATATGAATTGTTGTTTTCCTCAGATCTACAAGAGCAGACACTGGGATGACTACATCAATGCTGGGAGAGACAGTCACTCCAACTGGATGAGGTGAGCCACACTGAAGTACAGAGGAAGTCTCAGTCCTCTTCCTTCTTTTTCTCTCTTTAAGTACAGAGGAAGTCTCTCACTCTCTCTCAGGTATGTCAACTGTGCTCGTAGTGAAGAAGAACAGAATCTGGTGTCCTTCCAGTACAGAGGAGGGATTCTGTACCGCTGCTGTAAGCCCATAGCTGTTGGAGAGGAGCTGTTGGTTTGGTACGGAGAGGAGTACGCCAGAGACCTAGGCATTGTCTTCGACTACCTCTGGGACAAAAAGAGCTCTGCTAAAGGTACTTTACTCTCTCTCCTCTCTTTATCCTCTCTCTTCCCTTACTTTATACTCCTCTGTTCACTCCTTTTACATTCATTTCCTTTTTACCTCTTACATATTTATTACTAATTAATGCTAATTTCTCAATTGAAACTCGTCATTGATTTTAAATATATTTTCTGTTGTGTATTATCATTCTGGTCCTGAGTTTTCTGTTCATGCCAAGTTGTCTGGAACAATGATCATGCACCTTGATTTCTCCCCTCCATCTCTCTCAGATGTGAACGCTGAGTCCCAGTTCCAGATCTTCTCGTGCTCTGGCTGTCCGTTTTCTTTCACCGCTCAGATCTTCCTCCACAAGCACATAAAGAGATGTCACCATGATGAGTATGTCAGACTGTTGAGGAGTGGAGAGATCAGATCAGAGAATCTCATGTCCTCCAGCAGCTCACAACACCATGGAACCACCTCAGGTTCCTCCAACCCAGCTCACACCAGGACACAGAGAGAGACGGACAAGCCGTTCCACTGCTCCCAGTGTGGGAAGAGTTTCAGTCAAAAGAGTACTCTCAGAACACACCATCTCACTCACACAGGAGAGAAGCCGTTCCACTGCTCCCAGTGTGGGAAGAGCTTCAGTCAAAAGAAGACTCTCAGAAGACACCATCTCACTCACACAGGAGAGAAGCCGTTCCACTGCTCCCAGTGTGGGAAGAGCTTCAGTCTAAAGAGTAATCTCAGAACACACCAGCTCACTCACACAGGAGAGAAGCCGTTCCACTGCTCCCAGTGTGGGAAGAGCTTCAGTCAAAAGAAGACTCTCAGAAGACACCATCTCACTCACACAGGAGAGAAGCCGTTCCACTGCTCCCAGTGTGGGAAGAGCTTCAGTCTAAATAGTAATCTCAGAACACACCAGCTCACTCACACAGGAGAGAAGCCGTTCCACTGCTCCCAGTGTGGGAAGAGTTTCAGTCAAAAGAGTAATCTCAGAACACACCATCTCACTCACACAGGAGAGAAGCCGTTCCACTGCTCCCAGTGTGGGAAGAGCTTCAGTCAATCAAAAAGAGTAAAGAGACACCAGTGTTCTAAAAAGAGTAAAGAAGTGGAACTTTAGATTTCTGATAGATAGATACTTTATTGATCCCCCGGGGGGGGGGGGAATTTCATTGTCAAGCAACTACAACAAAACACAGGGCAGGTGCAAAATGCCACAACGAAAGTACACAAAAGACAGATACACGGTACATGATACATAGAGCGGCAGTATGAAAAAGTATAGAAATACAAGATATCTGGAGTGCAAAAAAATAAAAGCTATAAAAAAGACAGCATAGTATGGGTGGTTGGCTGAATATGTACACTATACATTGTTGGATGGTTAACTGTACTATACAGGTCTAAAAATGCGTATGATATGAGCGAGGGTAATAATAGTTTACTTAATACAGACTGGCTAAATGAACAGGTAAGTGAACATTTTGCATGGTTAAAATTAGCTGTACAGTTATATTTACAGCTAAGTGAATACTTGCATGGTTACACAAACTGTACAGGTAAATGACAGGAAGAGATACTTTAATAGCTAAATGTGTGTATGATATAATTTGGGGTAATAATAGTAATTCCCTTAAAATACAGTCCTTGGTGCGCAGGGTTTAATTACAGACAACTGTAATTGCGCATTCGATATACTAAAAGCAATGAGAAGGTGCAACTGGCAGGATACTAATATGCATTCCTGAGTGAATGCCTATGTAAGTTAGGTCCAAGAATTACTAGCAATATTGCACGTGATATGATATAACTGTACATGAGTTACTCACGGATGGATGCATAATTGTTAAACTAGGTCCTAGCACCCCAACAGTTCCAGATCTATGTAGCCGATGGCACGGCACCCCGGTGAGGCATTATATAGTCTAATAGCCGCCGGCAGGAAGGACCTCCTGTAGCGCTCTCTGGCACACCGTGGTGGGATCAGTCTGTGACTGAAAGTACTCCTCTGCGTCATAACCATAGCGTGCAGAGGGTGGGTGACGCAGTTTGGCCAGGATCCGTCTCTTCGCCACCTCCTCTAGAGTGTCAAGGCTCATCCCCAGGACAGAGCTAGCCTTCCTGATCAGCTTATTTACCCGAGAAGCATCACCGGCTTTGATGTTTGCTCCCCAGCACACCACTGCAAAAAAGATGGCACTGGCCACCACAGACTGGTAGAAGGTATGCAGTAGTTTACTGCACACGTTGAAGGACCTGAGCCTCCTCAGAAAGTAGAGTCGGCTCTGGCCCTTTTTGTACAGGGCCCCAGTGTTACCAGCCTGTTGTCCAAATGGACTCCCAGGAACTTGTATGACCCAACCATTTCTACATCCATCCCCTGTATAGGGACTGCAGTCAGTTGTGCCTTGGTTTTCCTGAAGTCCACCACCATCTCCTTTGTTTTGCTGATGTTGCGCTGAAGGTGGTTCTGCTCACACCACAACACAAAGTCACTGATTGTGCTCCTGTACTCCTCCTCCTGCCCACCCCTGATGCACCCTACAATAGCAGAGTAATCTGAGAACTTCTGTAGGTGGCATGTCTCAGAGTTATATCTGAAGTCCGAGGTGTAGAGGGGGAACAGGAAGGGGGACAGGACCGTTCCCTGGGGGGCCCCTGTGTTGCTAACTGCCCGTTCTGACACACAGCTCTGTAGTCGCACAAATTGTGGCCTACCGGTCAGGTAGTCCGTGACCCAGGAGACTAAGGGTGCTTCCACTTTCATCCTCCATCTTCTCACCCAGTAGCAGGGGCTGAATGGTTTTGAAGGCACTGGAGAAGTCGAAAAACATAACCCTCACAGTGCAACCTGCGTTGTCCACGTGAGAGTAGGCCCTCTGCAGAAGGTAGATGATTGCATCATCCACCCCGATGTTGCGCTGGTATGCAAACTGCAGGGGGTCCAGTGATGTACACACCAGGGGTCTGAGGTGAGCGAGGACTAACCTTTCCAGGGTCTTCATGATGTGGGATGTTAGCGCTACAGGTCTGAAGTCATTCAGGACAGTGGGGTGTGCCTTCTTGGGCACTGGGACAAGGCAGGATGTTTTCCACAGTACAGGGACCCTTTCTAGGCTCAGGCTAAGGTTGAAGGGACGCTGGAGTATTCGACACAGTTGGTCTTGAAATTGTGACAGTGATGGAAGTGTAATGTTCTATCAAGAAACATTACTTTATATAGATACTGTTGAACTATTTGGACATTCATAACTGTCAACTTTTTTTTTTATTCTCTCAAAGTACTGTCATTGTAATAGAATTTAATACGCATACATGTATTAATTGTATTTTATAGTATGAAAACAATGAAATATTAGATATGTATATAAACAGTAACTTTTGAGAAAATAAGAAAAACCTCCCAAGTTGTATACATGACATGGTTTTAATCATTTTTTTATGTGATAATAAAATTGAATAATAATAAAATGAATTCACTGTTTACTTCTTGATGAGGAAGATGCACTCCATAAGTACATTTAAACTTTGATGATCCATGTTTTATCATCTTCAGGTACTAAAAGTCTCTCTTCAGCCCGTCAACATTTATTAACTTAGCAGGAATGGTCAAGGAACTGACCAGTGTGTAACTGGATGTACACCCCGGCTAGACATTAACTCTAGCCGGGGTGACGCTGCAGGCAACACAGAAAATATGGCCTAATAAGCTATGTTGTTGTGGGGGCTTTCGCTTTTTTGTCTAAAGGATAAAGTGACTAGGCGCCAGGCTCTGGCCACAGAGAAGCCTATTGCTTCTCTATAATATTCTATGGTCAGAGTCTGGCAGTTCTACATGTTCTATTTCTGTGTGGGATCCCTAATTAGAGGCAGCTGATATGCATTGTCTCTAATTACGGATCCTACTTATATGTGTTTGTTCCACTCCTTAGGCGTGGTTCATTGTATCGAATGTCCGTGTCGTAGTAAGTGTTTCCTTTTGTATTTCTGTTTTGTATAGTTCACGTCAAGTCTAGTTTATTTAAATAAATGTTGTCGAAGCTGAGGTGGCTAGGATAAGGATGAAATTCCCCCTAAGCACTGATCTAAGTTCTTCCCTAATAATTAAGATTAGGTTTTAGGCAGGATATACTGATCCTAGATCTGTACCAAAAGCCCTTTTCTACAGGCTGTCAAAGTACTACCCCCTAGTGGACAATCACTGCACCTACACCTGATTTCATATCAGGATTGGCTCCTGCTCTTTGGCCATAAATCAAGCGTCTGTCTAAGAGTAACAGGGCATTTAGGATCTACCTTGTTATTTTTAGTATTACATTATTGATTACTGCATTGTTAGGATTAGTGCTGAAAGGCATTTCTCTGTACTTGTGCACGTGACATTAACTTTAAAGTTGAAACTTAATCCAAGATCAGCACTCTTACGCTGAGATGCTTGATACATACAGTATATCCCCTGGTCAGGAATGGGTCCAGGGTATAAGCCTGTATTGAGCCTGGGAGAGAGGGAAGGGGGAGATAGAGGGTAGACAAAGGAGAGAAGGACTTAGGAGAAAGTAAAGGAATAAGAACGGGAGAGTGGGGTGGTGAGAGAGAAGTGGGGTAGTGAGAGTGAAGAGAGGAATGGACAGAGAACCAGAGAGACGAGAGAGGGATGGACAGAGAACCAGAGAGACGAGAGAGAGGGATGGATGGACGGAACCAGAGAGACGAGAGAGAGAGGGATGGACAGAGGACGAGAGAGAGAGAGGGATGGACAGAGAACCAGAGAGACGAGAGAGAGGGATGGACAGAGAACCAGAGAGACGAGAGAGAGGGATGGACAGAGACGAGAGAGTAACAAGGTTAGAGAAATAACAAGGCATTCCAGTGTTGGTCCAGTATGGTTGTCTGCTGAGCTGTGTTGGTGGCTCTATAGCACCATGGCTGGATTAGACTGGGCTATAGCAGCACACAGACATACAGGGGTGAGGTGTGTTTCTTGCCCTCGTCTCATCTTGCTGTGGTTCATCTGAGTGGCGTCTGCGATTACTGCTCTCATTCCCCTCTCTCTCTGCCTCTATCAATTCAATTTAATTCAAAGGGCTTCATTGGCATGGTAAACATATGTTTACATTGCCAAAGCAAGTGAAATATATAATTAACAAAAGTGAAATAAACAATAAAAAATGAACAGTAAAGTGTCAAAGGAATAGACACATTTCAAATGTCATATTATGGCTATGTAAAGTGTTATAATGATGTGCAAATAGTTAAAGTACAAAAGGGAAAATGAATAAACATAAATATGGGTTGTATTTACAATGGTGTTTGTTCTTCACTGGTTGCCCTTTTCTTGTGGCAGCAGGTCACAAATCTTGCTGAAGTGATGGCACACTGTCGTATTTCACCCAGTAGATATGAGAGTTTATCAAAATTGGGTTTGTTTTCAAATTCTTTGTGGACCTGTGTAATCTGAGGGAAATATCTATCGCTAATATGGTCATACATTTGGCAGGAGGTTAGGAAGTGCAGCTCAGTTTCCACCTCATTTTGTGGGCAGTCTGAACATAGACTATTTTCTCTTGAGAGCCAGGTCTGCCTACGGCGGCCTTTCTCAATAGCAAGGCTATGCTCACTGAGTCTGTACATAGTCAAAGCTTTCCTTAAGTTTGGGTCAGTCACAGTGGTCAGGTATGTCGTAACTTTGTTTTATCATTAAAGTGGTGACTGCAATTTATCGAATAATTATTTACTCGTCTAATTATTGGATTTAAATTAATCCTGCAATAATTAGGTCATTAGGATTCCAGGGGCTCCACGGAGAGAAATGTATTCTACTGAGTTGCTACTCCGAATTTAACTCAAATGTTTGTCTTATCTTCCAATATATAGCAGCCCTTATTTAATGAATGTTGCCTCATCAGTCTCGTCCTAGAACGGTCAGCGCAAACTGATCCTTCCGTATACACAAATTGGTTCAAATGATTTATTTACTAACTAAATGATAATACAGGATACACAGTAAATGGTTCTAATACAATGCACTTAATAGGATAACGGGTCCCTAGCGGATCTGCTCAATATTACACGGGCTACACCCGATGGAGATTTAGAGCCTGAGCCTAGCCTTAATACCTTGCTGATTCTCTCTGTTCGGTGCTGGCTTGCACCCCCTCTGATGGTGTAAGTCTCTGATTGTCCACACGATGTCACAATGTCCTTTCCTTTCGGTAGGACTCGTTCCTGGAGACAGCTAGTCAGCCGTGTCGATATTCCCACAGTTTGGGGATGTGGTCGGTGTAGACAAGCAATGACTTTTGAGAGAATAACCGGGTGGGTCTGCTCAAATTCACCTTCTTAAATACAGTCGTTGACCGTAGAGTTGATTGTTTCAGAGTTCCTCTGTGTTTTTTGGTAGAGGTCGTGACTTATCGTAGACCTCCGGCTGCAGCACCAATGTCCTCGAGTCAAGAAAGTTTATTCGCATCTCAAAGGTTTTATACCTTTTTGGGCGGAACAGGTGTTTCTGTCGTTTATGACCCCCTTATCTGATTTCCCTGGGCAAGCAAGACATTAGAATTAACTATGATCTCGTGTAAACAGCTAAAATCACAATGTTATCATCACAAACCTACCTGATGCTTTGTTTTTTGGTCAATTCTTTCCAATGTGTCAAGTAATTGTCTTTTTGTTTTCTCATGATTTGGTTGGGTCTAAATGTGTTGTTGTCTGTGGGGTCTGTTTGTGTTTGTGAACAAAGCCCCAGGACCAGCTTGCTTAGGGGACTCTTCTCCAGGTTCAGCTCTCTGTAGGTGATGGCTTTGTTATGGAAGGTTTGGGAATCGCTTCCTTGGTATTGGTGGTATTGGCTTAATTCTACTCTGCATGCATTATTTGGTGTTTTACGTTGTACACAGAGGATTGTTTTGCAGAATTCTGCATGCAGAGTCTCAATTTGGTGTTTGTCCCATTTTGTGAATTCTTGGTTGGTGAGCGGACCCCAGACCTCACAACCATAAAGGGCAATGGGTTCTATAACTGATTCAAGTATTTTTAGCCAGATCCTAATTGGTATGTTGAATTTTATGTTCCTTTTGATGACGTAGAAGGCCCTTTCTTGCCTTGTCTCTCAGATCATTCACAGCTTTATGGAAGTTACCTGTGGCGTATATCGTTTTTGTGTGCGCTAGAGCAACGGTGTATAGATGTAATTTGCAACTGGACCTTTTTTGTAACACCATTATTTTTGTCTTACTGAGATTTACTGTCAGGGCCCAGGTCTGACAGAACCTGTGCAGAAGATCTAGGTGCTGCTGTAGGCCCTCCTTGGTTGGTGACAGAAGCACCAGCTCATCAGTAGACATTTGACTTCAGATTCTAGTAGGGTGAGGCCGGGTGCTGCAGCCTGTTCTAGTGCCCTTGCCAATTCATTGATAAAGTATAAACTGTATGTTGAAGAGATGGGGGCTTAAGCTTCATCCCTGTCTCACCCCATGGCCCTGTGGAAAGAAATGTGTGTGTATTTTGCCAATTTTAACTTGTTATTTGTGTACATGGATTTTATAATGTCGTATGTTTTTCAGTCCTTGGTTCCAAATATTGGGGAAGATGCCAGAGCTGAGGATGATGTTAGAGGTTAAGTATAGCCAATTAGAATTTGTGGTCTGTATATTTTATAATTTCATTAAGACGCCATCAACACCACAGGCCTTGGGTTGGAGGGTTTGTATTTTGTCCTGTAGTTCATTCAATGTAATTGGAGAATCCAGTGGGTTCTGGTAGTCTTTAATAGCTGATTCTTACTGACAGTTCTTACTGACAGTTGTGGCTGCTTTGCGTGATGTATTGTTGTCTCTACCTTCTTGCCCTTCGTGCTGTTGTCTGTGCCCAATAATGTTTGTACCCTGTTTTGTGCTGCTACCACGTTGTGTTGCTACCATGTTGTGTTGCTAGCATGCTGTGTTGTCATGTGTTGCTGCCATGCTATGTGGTTGTCTTAGGTCTCTCTTTATGTAGTGTTGTCTCTCTTGTTGTGATATGTGTTTTGTCCTATATTTTTATTCAATGTATTTATATTTTTATCCCTGCAGGAGGTCTTTTGCCTTTTGGTAGGCCATCATTGTAAATAAGAATGTGTTCTTAACTGACTTACCTAGTTAAATAAAAGTGAAATAAAAAATAAAAATACATTCTAAGATTTGTACTTGATCATGTATATGTTTTTGCTGTTTCTCCTTTGTTATAGGGCCAAAAAGATACATCTCCATTTTGGATAGATAGCTCTTCATGTTGTTGTTTGTTTAGTTTGTTCCAATTTTCCCAGAAGTGGTTAGATTCTATGGATTCTTCAATTACATTGAGCTGATTTCTGACGTGCTGTTCCTTCTTTTTCCGTAGTGTATTTCTGTATTGTTTTAGTGATTCACCATAGTGAAGCGTAGGCTCAGGTTTTCTGGGTCTCTGTTTTGTCAATTTCTTTCTTAGGTTTTTGCATTCTTCATCAAACCATTTGTCATTGTTTTTAATTTTCTTGGTTGTCTGCTTGAAATGTTTAGATTTGAGAAGTGTTTGGGGTTTTATCTTTCTTCTGTTGGCTGGTTTTGACGCGCTCCTTGGCTAAACTTTTTATTATTTAGAAAAATGATAATCCAGATATTGGTAGAAGTGATCACAGATTTATTTGGTGAAATTCCAATAATGCAAGTTTGTCTTAAAGACAATAAACATGTAAAATAAATCAAAGACAATTAGCGTAAAGAGAATTAAATCAAGACAGCCAGTTGTGAAGGGAGTGGCTGGGGCGTATCTAAGGGAAGAACAATTATCCAATAAATTACATTATCCAACACACATTTTCTCCAATATATTATATTGTCCAATCCACAGACCAATATATGAACACTACAATGATATGGAAATGAAAGATAAAACAAATCAAACACTAATCTTCCAATTGGCTCCAACAATAAGGAAGATGAAAGGTCATATATACTGTTGAGGCTTTCTACTGCCAAGTTTACACCTTCACTATTACAGCGAAATGTTTTCTCCAGGAAGTTTTCTAAAATGGATCGAGTTTGTTGTTGCCTAATGGTTTTTTGGTAGATTTCTACACTACTTTCCTTCCATCTATAGCATTTCTTAATATCTCCTCTCCTCTCCACATCTCACTTTCACAGCCTCTCCTCTCCTCACTTTAACAGCCTCTCCTCTCCTCATCTCACTTTCACAGCCTCTCCTCTCCTCTCCTCTCACTCTTCCTCCTTTCCAATCTCTCACTCACCTCCACTTCCTCCTTTCTCACTCTCTCTGTCCTCTCTCATTCTATCTCTCCTCCGGAATCAATAACCAGTTATAGAACTGGAATGCAGAAGGGGTAATTGCGCAGGTTGACATTCATTGTCATGAATCTTGCCCTGGAGGCAGAACTGAGCGATTTACACTAGATGGGCCAGCTGCAATGTCAAAATTCGCTACAGTACCAGTCAAAAATGTGGATTCACCTGCTCATTCCATGGTTTTGTTTATTTGTACTATTTTCTACATTGTAGAATAATAGTGAAGACATCACAACTGTGAAATAACACATCAGGTAGTAACCAAACAAGTGTTACACAAATCAAAATATATTTCATATTTGAGATTCTTCAAAGTAGCCACCCTTTGCCTTGATGACAGCTTTGTACACTCTTGGTATTCTCTCAACCAGCTTCACGAGTTAGTCACCTGGAATGCATTTCAGTTAACAGGTGTGACTTGCTAAAAAACATTTTTAGAATTAATGCGTTTGAGCCAGTCAGTTGTGTTGTGACAAGGTAGGGTTGGTATACAGAAGATAGCCATATTTGGTAAAAGACCAAGTCCATATTATGGCAAGAACAGCTCAAATAAGCAAAGTGAAATGACAGTCCATCATTATTTTAAGACATGAAGGTCAGTCAGTACAGTACATTTCAAAAACTTTGAACGTTTCTTCAAGTGCAGTCACAAAAACCATCAAGCGCTGATGAAACTGGCTCTCGTGAGGACCGCCACAGGCAAGGAAGACCCAGAGTTCCCTCTGCTGCAGAGTTAACTGCACCTTATATTGCAGCCCAAATAAATTCTTCACAGAGTTCAAGTAACAGACACATCTCAACATTAACTGTTCAGAGGAGACTGCGTGAATCAGGCCTTCATGGTCAAATTGCTGCAAAGAAACCACTACTAAAGGACACCAATAGAAAGAAGAGACTTGCTTGGGCCTGATGAGTCCAAATTTGAGATTTTTGGTTCCACCCGCCATGTCTTTGTGAGACCCAGAGTAGGTGAACGGATGACCTCCGCATGTGTAGTTCCCACCGTGAAGCATAGAGGAGGTGTGGGGGTGCTTTGCTGGTGACACTGTCTGTGATTTATTTAGAATTCAAGGCACACTTAGCCAGCATGGCTACCACAGCATTCTGCAGAGATACGCCATTCCATCTGGTTTGCGCAATGACCCAACACACCTCCAGGCGGTGTAAGGGCTATTTGACCAAGAAGGAGAGTGATGGAGTGCTGCATCAGATTACCTGGCCTCCACAATCACCCGACCTCAAACCCATTAAGATGGTTATGGATGAATTGGACCGCAGAGTGAAGGAAAAGCAGCCAACTCCTTCAAGACTGTTGGAAAAGCATTCCAGGTGAAGATGGTTGAGAGAATGTCAAGAGTGTGTAAAGCTGTTAAGGAAAAGGGTAGCTACTTTGAAGAATCTAAAATATAAAATATATTTTGATTTGTTTAACACTTTTTTTGGTTACTACATGATTCCATATGTGTTATTTCACATTTGATGTCTTCACTATTATTCTACAATCTAGAAAATAGTAAAAATAAAGAAAAACCCTTGAATAAGTAGGTGTGTCCAAACTTTTGACTGGTACTGTATATCGTATACATTCATGAAAACAAAAAGCTTTTTGGTCTTAATTTAAGGTTAGGGTAAGGCATTAGGGTTAGCAGTGTGGTTAAGGTTATGGTTAGGGTTATGGTCAGGTTTAAAATCAGATTCTATGACTTTGTGGCTGTGCCAGATGGTGACCACTCTGCAGAGCTTCCTCCAGGGCAAGATTCAAGGATAATAATGCCAAGCTGCGATAATTGTAGTCTTCATTAAGTGGTGCAGGTCTGGTCTCCAGTGTTGAGTCCAATAGACCCCCTGTTGCTAGCCTTTTGCTTGGGGCTGGACTTATAGACAGGGGCCACCACCACCACACAAACACACATACACAAACACAAACACATACACATACACAAACACAAACACAAACACATACACATACACATACACATACACATACACATACACATACACATACACAAACACATACACATACATGCTCCCCTCCCCTCCCCTCCCCTCCCTTTCCCAGTCCAGCCCCTCCCCTCGGCTACAGAGATGAAACAGCGTATCTGCTGCTAGGCAACACCTCCTCACCAGAGCAGCAAAGTGCCTCCTTATTTTTCTGCCATTCAGAGAAGCTGTCTCAAGGTCTCTGTCTCCCAGAGAGGAGGGAGGACACCTGTGTGTGTGTGTGTGTGTGTGTATTGTGTGTGTGTGTATTGTGTGTGTGTGTGTGTGTGTTCCCTGTGGGATCTCTGAAACAACACTGTGCACTCCTCTGCACAGGAAGAAAGGAAGGAATGAAGGAAGGAGGAGAGATGAGGGAACCATCCAAGGTCTTTATTCTCTATCAACACACACAATGACAACCCCTCTCTTCTACCATCTTAGTGAGGCCAATCGATTTCATGAGTTTTGTAACAGCACATCCGCTGGCTAGGTCTCTAGTCTAGGCATTAGACCTGATTGGATGTAATGTGTGTACATAGTATGTATCCAGTCTAGACGTGACACCTCCATCATGTTCTAGTTGTCTGCCCACAGCTCTCTCTGAGGGTTATAGACTTCTCTGACATGGTCTGCCACGTGTGTGTGCTTGCAGATGTTAATCTTAATTTGATCCACTTTGCTACAGCAGGAAAATAATCCTGCACCATCAAGACATTTTAATGATTATGTGGATTATAATGAATGGACATTTTTGTAGGGGTTGATAGGTTTTGCGTAAGAGAAAATCAAGTCTGACATTTTCAAAGTGGAAATTATACACAGTACCAGTGAAAAGTTTGGACACACCTACTCATTCAAGGGTTTTTCTTTATTTTTATTAAACTTCAGAAGTCTTTTTAAACCTCAAACACACTGCACTGCAAACCACACAGAGGATAAGGCTAATTTGTGTGACGCACACACGCATGAACGCACGCACACACACACACACACACACACACACACACACACACACACACACACACACACACACACACACACACACACACACACACACACACACACACACACACACACACACACACACACACACACACGCGTAGACAGGCAGGCAGACACTCGATATAGAGTGAATTTTAAGAAAGGGCAGAGAGGAGGAACACTTTTTATTCCTGGATGAAACGTTTCTAGACTAACAAACAGCTCTTTGGCCCAAAACATGATCTTTAATGTAATACAGAAACCTCCCATTGATTTCCAGGGACTGTAAATGGATGTGGTGGGAATTAGAGAGAGAAATTACCTTATCAATACACTGCCTGCCTCTGCTTTGGATTTCCTCTTGGCTCCTCTCAGAGAGAGAACACTGGCATGGATGTGTGTGCATGCTTGAGAGAGAGAGAGAGAGAGAGACCTATTTCGTTTTAGTTTTCTTTGTGTATGATTTATGAGGTAAAGTCCTAATCCCTGACCTGCACCAAATCCTAATCCCTGACCTGCACCAAGGCCTAATCTCTGACCTGCACCAAATCCTAAACCCTGACCTGCACCCAGGGGCGGGACCAGTGGGGGGGGCATGGGGGGGCCACCTGCCCCGCCCTGAAATATGATTGGCCACCCTTGGTGCCCACCCATTTCTCATTGGCAGAGAGCACTGTAAATCTGGTTTAGTGTAAACAGGGGTGCGTTTGTTCTAAGTCGCTGTGTTTTGTGGAATGATTTTTGGGGACGAACATCCAGTTTAACGAGATGATAACACTGCCGGCGCTGAACTGTAATCCCAGGCAGGCTAAATTAAACACACAGTCGTTTTCTTCGCTCTGCTGCAGTCATTGAAGAACACATTTTGTAACACTTTCCAAACGTGGATTGTAGTCGGGATCCTCAACGCAAGTTTATTGTACAAGGTATGTTCATATTCACATATTTAAAACAAATAGTGTGAACTAAGCATGGCGTAAGCGAACTCCAGTTTAATTTAGCTATATGGTTCTGTGGGGCTAACCAACCAACTTCGGTAGACTATACTACAATTACAGTACAGTAGCTAGCTAGCTAGTTTGAAAGAATTCAACCAAACATTGATACAATTTGGTTTGCTAGCTAGTTCGTTTGTTGCTATAGTCACTAACGTCAACTTAATTTCACGTTACAGAATGTGTGTGACGTTAGTAGTTAACTCCATTTCATTGAGCAAAGGCAAGCCACGGCATGTTTAGCTAACCTGACTTGTTAGGAAAAAGGAAGCAGTATATCCAAAGTTTATTTTTTTTAAAAGAAACCCTGTCAGACAGATAGCACAGGTCAGAGCCAAACTGAGACCACCAGTCAGGGCCAGACCAGCCTTGGACCTGCCGGTGTGGTTCAGAGCCTTGCCGAAACCACCAGTCAGGGCCTGACCAGATTTGAACCTGCCAGTGCAGGTCAGAGCCTTGTCGTGATATCCAGTCAGGGCCAGACCAACAGTCTTCGACCTTCAGCAACAGATGCAAGTCAGAGCAGAGGGATATTTTTTCCTTATCCAGTTCCTAAGATTCACAAAATACCACTTACATTTACCTTCCAGACATTTATCAGATTATCTTTTCAGAGCGAACACTGCCATAAGTAACATTTCCTCAATACTAGGTAAGCATATTAACAATAGTAACTGATTGTTTCAGATAAACCCAGAAATGAGCTTTCCTACCCAACCTCTGAGGAAGATGAGGACGACTATCATGGCAGCATTAAAAGCAGTTCAGAGAGCATCAGCGACAGAGAGAACCCCCCCCTCGATATAGGCCGATAGTTTTTTACATTTTCTGGGTCACGGTTTGGCTTTTTAAAGAGAGGCTTTATTACTGCCACTTTTAGTGAGTTTGGTACACATCTGGTGGATAGGGAGCCATTTATTATGTATAGATGGGCCAAGAACAGAAAGTAGCTCTTTCAGTAGTGCAGGTTGAAGGTTTAGAGGCCATGACCATTTTCCTGAATGTGTCAAGAGATAGAGGATTACAAAACTTGGTCCTGGCAGTTCTGTGCAGACTCAGGACAGCTGAGCTTTGGGGAAATACGCAGATTCAAAGAGGAGTCCGTAATTTGCTTTCTAATGATATTTTCGTTGAAGAAATTCATGCATTCATCACTGCTGAAGTGAAAGGCATCCTCTGGGGAATGCTGCTTTTTAGTTAGCTTTGCAACAGTATCAAATACAAATTTAGGATTCTTCTTATTCTCCTCAATTAGGTTGGAAAAATAGGATGATCGAGCAGCAGTGAGGACTCTTCGATATTGCACTGTACTTTCTTTCCAAGCTAGTAGGAAGACTTCCAGTTTGTTGGATCGCCAATTCCGTTCCAGTTGTCTGGAAGCTTGTGTCAAAGCTCGGGTATTTTCTGTGTACCAGGGAGCTAGTTTCTTGTGGCAATTGTTTTTTGTTTTTATGGGTGCGACTCCATCTAGGGTATTACGCAAGGTTACATTTAGATCCTCAGTTTTGATCGTTAACTGATTTTTGTACTCCGACGTCCTTGGCTAGGTGGAGGGAGTCTGGAAGGGCATCTAGAAATCTTTGGGTTGTCCGAGAATTTATAGCACGCCTTTTGATGATCCAGGGATGCTCTGCGGGGAATCGTAGTTGAGGGCCGCGACGAGTAGGAGGGCCGGAGCAAATTATTTGTTGCGATTGCAAATGAAATAAAATGGTGGTCCGATAGTCCAGGATTATGAGGAAAAACATTTAGATCCACAATATTTATTCCACGGGACAGAACTAGATCCAGGGTATGACTGTGGCAATGAGTAGGTCCGGAGACATGTTGGACAAAACCCACTGAGTCGTTGATGGCGCCGAAAGCCTTTTGTAGTGGATCTGTGGACTTTTCCATGTGAATGTTAAGGTCACCAAAAATGTGAATATTATCTGCCATGACTACAAGGTCTGATATAAATTCAGAGAACTCAGTAAGGAACTCTGTATAAGGCCCAGGAGGCATGTAAACAGTAGCTATAAAAAGTGATTGAGTAGGCTGCATAGATTTCATGACTTGAAGCTCAAAAGATGAAAACGCTGTCCTTTTTTGGGGGGTAAATAGAAATTTGCTATCGTAAATGTTAGCAACACCTCCGCCTTTGCGGGATGCGCGGGGGATATGGTCACTAGTGTAACCAGGAGGAGAGGCATCATTTAACACAGTCAATTCATCAGGCTTTAGCCATGTTTCAGTCAGGCCAATCACATCAAGATTATGATCAGTGATTAGTTCATTGACTATAACTACCTTGGAAGTGAGGGATCTAACATTAAGTAACCCTATTTTAAGAAGTGAGATATCACAACCTCTTTCAATAATGACAGGAATGGAGGAGGTCTTTATTCCAGTGAGATTACTAAAGCGAACACCGACATGTTTAGTTTTGCGCAACCTAGATCGAGGCACAGACACGATCTCAATGGGGGTAACTGAGCTGGTTTACACTGACTATGCTAGTGGCGGACTTCACTAAGCAGGCAGGCTGGCTAACAGCCTGCTGCCTGGCCTGCACCCTATCTCATTGTGGAGCTAGAGGAGTTAGGGCCTCGTCTATGTTCATAGATAAAATGAGAGCACCCCTCCAGCTACTTGACAAAGAAATTTCCCCTCGGGGATCAATAAAGTAAGTCTTTCTATCTATCTAACATGCAGACTGCATTTCATTCCAGAAGCCCTGAGAAAATTGTCCGGCTGCCGGGACTGTGCAACAGGATTTTTACTAGTAACTGTACTTACTGGTGGCACAGATGCGATTTCATTCTTTCCTACACTTAAATTGCCCTTGCCTAACGATTGCGTCTGAAGCTGGGCTTGCAGCGAGGCTATCCTCGCCATAAGGCAATAGTTTTCCTGTATGTTATGAGTACAGTGACTGCAATTAACCTCAGATGGCATAGTGTTGATAATGTTACTAGTACAGTGGTGATTGGTCTGTGGAGGCACGGGCCTCCTTTCACAGATAGATGTTACTTTCATTGGGCTCTTAGCAACATTTAAGAAAATTGCTTGATGACACCAAGTTTCTTTCAGATGTGCTTCAGTCACCCTCACTGGATCTAGCTAGAGCAGTGGATCTCATAGAAGCACTCCAGGACACATTTCAGGGCTACAGAGATGAGTCCTTCTTTGAGGAGTTATGGAGAGAGGTTTTAGACACTGCTAAACAGTGTAATCTCAGCATTGAAAGGGTGTCTTAAAGGCAACAAAGACGCTTCTCCAAGCCCAGCTGTAAAATAATGAAAGGTGTTGAAGCTCTCCACCCTAAAAGCAACAGGTTTCTGGAAGAGACACCTCTTTTTTAGGTTTGCAGAGATCTACGAATAAGACTTGGATGATCTAAGATACGAGTTGCATCAAGGGAAAAGGATTTTGGAAAGGAAAAAGAAAACTGGAATGCAGGGCCTAACCAACTTACTGGAGTTCACTGTGTTCCTGGAGCCATTCACAGGGCCTAACCAACTTACTGGAGTTCACTGTGTTCCTGGAGCCATTCAAAAAGGTGTTCCATGAACTTGTGCAAAATAGAAGTTGCTCATCCGGTCAGTAGTGCTGCCTGTGAACTGAGTTTTTCCACCCTGAAATTGATCAAGAATCACCTACGAACAACTATGAGAGACTGAGTGATCTCAGCATAGTCAAAGAGAGCTAAGTCTCTGAACATGGACACATTTCTTAAAATATTCAGTAGCCAGCACAAAAACCGCAGAATACAGCTGTTCTGAGGCTGAGCTGCTTAACCTTTCATTTCATTGATGCGTCTTTAAGTGTGAATAATTACTTGATGCCAGACAGTGAGTATACACCGAAGTTAACCTGCATCTAACTTAAATATTCGCAAGTTTGCATTTACAACTTGATTTTTAAATAGATTAGGGACAGATATAAGTTAAGTATTCAATACAAGGCTTTGTAGTTTAACACATTTTCTATGTCAATTTGCTGATTTTACATGGCCACCTAGTTCCCTCTCTGCCCCCCCCCCCCCATTTTATTGCATGACATAAGTATTTGATACATCAGAAAAGCAGAACTTAATATTTGGTACTGAAACCTTTGTTTGCAATTACAGAGATCATACATTTCCTGTAGTTCTTGACCAGGTTTGCACACACTGCAGCAGGGATTTTGGCCCACTCCTCCATCCAGATCCTTCAGGTTTCGGGTATGTCGCTGGGCACTATAGACTTTCAGCTCCCTCCAAAGATTTTCTATTGGGTTCAGGTCTGGAGACTGGCTAGGCCACTCCAGGGCCTTGAGATGCTTCTTACAGAGCCACTCCTTAGTTGCCCTGGCTGTGTGTTTCGGGTCATTGTCATGCTGGAAGACCCAGCCACGACCCATCTTCAATGCTCTTACTGAGGGAAGGAGGTTGTTGGCCAAGATCTCGCGATACATGGCCCCATCCATCCTCCCCTCAATACGGTGCAGTCGTCCTGTCCCCTTTGCAGAAAAGCATCCCCAAAGAATGATGTTTCCACCTCCATGCTTCACGGTTGGGATGGTGTTCTTGGGGTTGTACTCATCCTTCTTCTTCCTCCAAACACGGCGAGTGGAGTTTAGACCAAAAAGCTATATTTTTGTCTCATCAGACCACATGACCTTCTCCCATTCCTCCTCTGGATCATCCAGATGGTCATTGGCAAACTTCAGACGGGCCTGGACATGCGCTGGCTTGAGCAGGGGGACCTTGTGTGCGCTGCAGGATTTTAATCCATGACGGCGTAGTGTGTTACTAATGGTTTTCTTTGAGACTGTGGTCCCAGCTCTCTTCAGGTCATTGACCAGGTCCTGCCGTGTAGTTCTGGGCTTATCCCTCACCTTCCTCATGATCATTGATGCCCCATGAGGTAAGATCTTGCATGGTGCCCCAGACCGAGGGAGATTGACCGTCATCTTGAACTTCTTCCATTTTCTAATAATTGCGCCAACAGTTGTTGCCTTCTCACCAAGCTGCTTGCCTATTGTCCTGTAGCCCATCCCATCCTTGTGCAGGTCTACAATTTTATCCCTGATGTCCTTACACAGCTCTCTGGTCTTGGCCATTGTGGAGAGGTTGGAGTCTGTTTGATTGAGTGTGTGGACAGGTGTCTTTTATACAGGTAATGAGTTCAAACAGGTGCAGTTAATACAGGTAATGAGTGGAGAACAGGAGGGCTTCTGAACAGGTCTGTGAGAGCCGGAATTCTTACTGGTTGGTAGGTGATCAAATACTTATGTCATGCAATGAAATGCAAATTAATTATTTAAAAATCATACAATGTGATCTTCTGGATTTTAGTTTTAGATTCCGTCTCTCACAGTTGAAGTGTACCTATGTTAAAAATTACAGACCTCTACATGCTTTGTAAGTAGGGAAACCTGCAAAATCGCCAGTGTATCAAATACTTGTTCTCCCCACTGTAATTATACACTACACACAATACCATAGATATAATTATACACCACACAGTACAATACTACATATATAGTTATACACTACACAGTACAATACTACATATATAGTTATACACTACACAGTTCAATACTACAAATATAGTTATACACCACACAGTACAATACTACAGATATAACTATACACTACACACAATACTACAGATATAATGTGTGTGTGCATGCGTGCATCAGCCACACATCTGTTCACTCCTCTGCGTCTGTAATTGGATCAATTCACTCTGGCTTTCAATCCCAGCAGAAATGGTGGTATGCACATAACGGTCAGTCACCAAACACTGTAACCTGTGTCATCCTGCCTGTTCCCTGTAAATGAGATTACAGTTGTGTCATCCTGCCTGTTCCCTGTTAATGGGATTAACTTCAGACCTGTAGCGCTAACATCCCACATCATGAAGACCCTGGAAAGGTTAGTCCTCGCTCACCTCAGACCCCTGGTGTGTACATTACTGGAACCCCTGCAGTTCACATACCAGCGCAACACCAGGGTGGATGCGACAGAGCTGTGTGTCAGAACGGGCAGTGAGCAACACAGGGGCCCCCCAGGGAACGGTCCTGTCCCCCTTCCTGTTCACCCTCTACACCTCGGACTTCAGATATAACTCTGAAACATGCCACCTACAGAAGTTCTCGGATGGTTTCGAAATTGTAGGGTGCATTAGGGGTGGGCAGGAGGAGGAGTACAGGAGCACAATCAATGACTTTGTGGTGTGGTGTGAGCAGAACCACCTTCAGGTCAACATCAGCAAAACAAAGGAGATGGTTGTGGACTTCAGGAGAACCAAGGCCTAACTGACTGCAGTCCCTATACAGGGGATGGATATAGAAATGGTTGGGTCATACAAGTTCCTGGGAGTCCATTTGGACAACAGGCTGGAATGGGCTGGTAACACTGGGGCCCTGTACAAAAAGGGCCAGAGCCAACTTTCTGAGGAGGCTCAGGTCCTTCAACGTGTGCAGTAAACTACTGCATACTTTCTACCAGTCTGTCTTTTTTGCAGTGGTGTGCTGGGGCGCCAACATAAAGGCCGGTGATGCTTCTCGGGTAAATAAGCTGATCAGGAAGGCTAGCTCTGTTCTGGGGATTAGCCTTGACACTCTAGAGGAGGTGGCAGAGAGACAGATCCTGGCCTTAACTGCTGGCCATCATGGACAACGTCACCCACCCTCTGCATGCCATAGTTATGATGCAGAGGAGCACTTTCAGCCACAGACTGATCCCAGGAGGTCCTTCCTGCCGGCGGCTATTAGACTATTAGACTATTTAATGCCTCACCGGGGTGCCGTGTCGTCGGCAACATAGACCTGGAACTGTTGGGGTGTTAGGACCTAGTTTAACAATTAGGCATCCATCCGTGAGTAACTCTGGTACTTTTCCTGGTGTTTGTGTTCATTTTTCACTGTTAGAACAGCAGTAGAGAATCAATAGACAAATTATTTCTAAGTGTGTATCCAAAATGTAACCCTACTGTATTCCCTATATAGTGCACTACTTTTGACCCGTCCTATTGGCCCTGATCAAAAGTAGTGCACTATATAGGGGATAGGGTGCAGACTAATGTTCTGCTGAAGGTCAGATTGTATGGCCGGCATATACTAATGTAGGCAGCCATGTTTGCTCTAGAATAATTGGCTGGTTCAACCCCTGACCTCCCCTTCCCTGCTAACCTTCCCAATGTCATGTTGGTTTGGGTTCCTCTCTGTATCCGTCACAGTGCACAACTAGCATTGGTAGAGACAGCAGATGTCTACAGGAGAGTGTTCCGGGGCTGTGACCCAAACAGCACCCTATTTACTATGTAGTGCACTACTTTTGACACAAACCCTATGGACCCTGGTCAAAAGTAGGGCACTACATAGGGAATAGGGTGCCATTTGGGAGGCATCCCGGATTCCAAATTACAGCTAATACTCCTACTAATTATAGAATTGATTTCCCCATTCTCCTACACTCACCTTCAACTTAATAACATATTTCTCCTCTGTTCTCTATTGGGAGGGAAATACTTTGAGATAATACATTCAATTATCTTTGAGGAAAATAAAGTTCTAACACTGGCTGGCACAGTCCACTGGTTCTCAGCAGGAATAACACTGGCTGGCACAGTCCACTGGTTCTCAACAGGAATAACACTGGCTGGCACAGTCCACTGGTTCTCAACAGGAATAACACTGGCTGGCACAGTCCACTGGTTCTCAACAGGAATAACACTGGCTGGCACAGTCCACTGGTTCTCAACAGGAATAACACTGGCTGGCACAGTCCACTGGTTCTCAACAGGAATAACACTGGCTGGCACAGTCCACTGGTTCTCAACAGGAATAACACTGGCTGGCACAGTCCACTGGTCCTCAACAGGAATAACACTGGCTGGCACAGTCCACTGGTTCTCAACAGGAATAACACTGGCTGGCACAGTCCACTGGTCCTCAACAGGAATAACACTGGCTGGCACAGTCCACTGGTTCTCAACAGGAGTGCTATTCACATTTAGTCTTTCTTTTACTCTGTCTCTCTCTCTCTCTCTCTCTCAAGAATGCACACACACATTTCCAAGGAATTTATTGTGGTGACGCCAGAATTTATCCAAGACTAAATTAATTGGATGTCATAGATAGATTTATTTTTTCTATGCAGAATAATATTTATCTCCTATACATAAATAGCTAATTATGTTCTGAGATATAAGAAATATATGTAACACCTCTGAATGTCATTGTATTTTAATGTGCTATCTGCATGGGAAACATGAGCTAGCAGTCAGCAGCCTCGTCAACAAGATAACTAGCATTCACTAACTCCCATTAGAACATGTGACAATGTAATAATACATTTAGGGTACTTTTATCCAAAGCGACATAGTCATGCATGCATACATTTTACATACAGGTGGTATGAATGAAAAAGGCTTCCAAATTCTTGATGAATGTTCTTTTTAACTGCATTCCTCATTCCAAATGTTCCATATGTTCCGGTATTCCATGTGTAAGATGTATGACTTGCCTATTTAAAGAAATAAAACATGTAAATGAAAGCCTCTGAATAAGTCAGTCATACAAGGGCTGCTGTTACTGTAGCCTACTAGATGATAGAAGGGGTAAGCAGTCACTTAAAGAGTAGTTCATATTTTTCATTCAACCTTTGTTTAACTAGGCAACTACCGGCAGAACAACAGATTTTTACCTTGGGGATTCGATCCAACAACCTTTACGGTTACTGTCCCAACGCCCTGACCACTATGCTACCTGCCGCCCCACCACTAGGCAGCCTGCCGCCCCTCCACTAGGCAGCCTGCCGCCCCTCCACTAGGCAGCCTGCCGCCCCTCCACTAGGCAGCCTGCCGCCCCACCACTAGGCCGCAGTTGCTGGCAGCAGAATTAGAACAGATGTTTGTTGAGTTCAGTAAGAATGGAGGAATGGATGAATGGATGAACAAATTAATGAATGGATGAATGAATAATTCATTAATTAATGAATGGAATAAATGAATAGATGGATGAATTAATTAATGAAAAAACACATGAACAAATTAATTCAAGAGCCCCAAACTTACAGCAGAGCATATTATCATACAATCAATGTTAAGGCCAGAATCAATACCAGAGCAGGAGAGCTCTAGTCTACCAGACCTAAAGAATCAATACCAGAGCAGAAGAGCTCTAGTCTACCAGACCTAAAGAATCAATACCAGAGCAGGAGAGCTCTAGTCTACCAGACCTAAAGAATCAATACCAGAGCAGGAGAGCTCTAGTCTACCAGACCTAAAGAATCAATACCAGAGCAGAAGAGCTCTAGTCTACCAGACCTAAAGAATCAATACCAGAGCAGGAGAGCTCTAGTCTACCAGACCTAAAGAATCAATACCAGAGCAGAAGAGCTCTAGTCTACCAGACCTAAAGAATCAATACCAGAGCAGGAGAGCTCTAGTCTACCAGACCTAAAGAATCAATACCAGAGCAGAAGAGCTCTAGTCTACCTGACCTAAAGAATCAATACCAGAGCAGGAGAGCTCTAGTCTACCAGACCTAAAGAATCAATACTAGAGCAGGAGAGCTCTAGTCTACGTGTCCTAAAATAATCAATACCAGAGCAGGAGAGCTCTAGTCTACCTGACCTAAAAGAATCAATACCAGAGCAGGAGAGCTCTAGTCTACCTGACCTAAAATAATCAATACCAGAGCAGGAGAGCTCTAGTCTACCTGACCTAAAAGAATCAATACAAGAGCAGGAGAGCTCTAGTCTACCTGACCTAAAAGAATCAATACCAGAGCAGGAGAGCTCTAGTCTACGTGTCCTAAAAGAATCAATACAAGAGCAGGAGAGCTCTAGTCTACCTGAACTAAAAGAATCAATACCAGAGCAGGAGAGCTCTTGTCTACCTGACCTAAAATAATCAATACCAGAGCAGGAGAGCTCTAGTCTACCTGACCTAAAATAATCAATACAAGAGCAGGAGAGCTCTAGTCTACCTGACCTAAAAGAATCAATACCAGAGCAGGAGAGCTCTAGTCTACGTGTCCTAAAAGAATCAATACCAGAGCAGGAGAGCTCTAGTCTACCTGAACTAAAAGAATCAATACCAGAGCAGGAGAGCTCTAGTCTACCTGACCTAAAAGAATCAATACCAGAGCAGGAGAGCTCTAGTCTACCTGACCTAAAAGAATCAATACAAGAGCAGGAGAGCTCTAGTCTACCTGACCTAAAAGAATCAATACCAGAGCAGGAGAGCTCTAGTCTACGTGTCCTAAAAGAATCAATACCAGAGCAGGAGAGCTCTAGTCTACCAGACCTAAAATAATCAATACCAGAGCAGGAGAGCTCTAGTCTACCAGACCTAAAAGAATCAATACCAGAGCAGGAGAGCTCTAGTCTACCAGACCTAAAATAATCAATACCAGAGCAGGAGAGCTCTAGTCTACCAGACCAAACGGATGTAACAGAAAGACACAGAGATTAAATGAGCCAGGAGCTTCAGCCTTTTTATCAGGAAAACTCATAACGCTTAGGTAACACTAGTGTGGTCACACACACACACACACACACACACACACACACACACACACACACACACACACACACACACACACACACACACACACACACACACACACACACACACACACACACACACACACACACACACACACACCTATCTGTGCACAGCACCTTTCCCCTTAGGGCTTCCATTTAAAAGCCCTAAAACCCACAAAATATCAGGCTCCAAAAATAACTAATAACAACACATTTAACCCTACAGACCCTTGGCTGCCTGCCCTGTCTGGATGAGTCCCCCCTTTCTCTCTGAGCTGTCTGGGACAAACACAGAAAAATTACATCTCCCTGGAGAATGAAATATGAACAGCATAACTTTTCCTCTTTGAAGCCAACTAGAGACACCACTACATTATCTCTGTGTTTTTTTTTTTTTTACCTTTCCCAGAAATCTTGTTATAGTGTTTGATTGAATAGCACCCCAAGCGCTGTGCGTGTGTGTGTTTTAGAGTGTTAGTGACACCCACTCCATCAGTCCTGTGTATAGAGGAGCAAGAGTATTGATCGTAGGACAATGTTATTGTAGCTTATCTGGGCTCAGGTGGGACAGAAGCCATAGTGTTAATACAACCCGTATCTCAACAGAACATCATAGTGTTCATTTATTATTTAATTTAACTAGGCAAGTCAATCAAGAGCACATTTTTATTTACAGTCTGCCTACAGGGTCAGCCCCTGGAGCAAATTAAGGACACATTGACAGGTTTTTCACCTTGTCGGCTCAGGTATTCAAAACAGCGACCTTTCAGTTACTGGCCCAACACTCTAACTGCTAGGCTACCTGCCACCTTGTTAAATATAGCCCATCTCTCAACAGAAATTCAAAGTGTTAATACAACCCATCTCTCAACAGAACATCATAGTGTTAATACAACCCATCTATCAGCAGAACATCATAGTGTTAATACAACCCATCTCTTAACAGAACATCATAGTGTTAATACAACCCATCTCTCAGCAGAACATCTTTGTAATGTCCTGCACCTGCAGCACTTTTCCTTCTGTCTGGTCAGGTGTATGTGGATGTACCCTGTTGAATATGATTTATATACAGTTGAAGTCGGAAGTGCAAATACACTTAGGTTGAATTAATTTAAAAAAGATAATTCAACCACTCCACACATTTCATGTTAACAAACTATAGTTTTGGCAAGTCAGTTAGGACATCTACTTTGTGCATGACACAAGTAATTGTTCCAACAATTGTTTACAGACAGATTATTTCACTTAAAATTTACCGTATCACACTTCCAGTTGGTCAGAAGTTTACATACACTAAGTTGACTGTGCCTTTAAACAGCTTCGAAGATTCTAGAAAATTGACTTTAGAAGCTTCTGATAGGCTAATTGACATCATTTGAGTTAATTGGAGGTGTACCTGTGGATGTATTTCAAGGCCTACCTTCAAACTCAGTGCCTCTTTGCTCGACATCAGGGGGAAATCAAAAGAAATCAGCCAAGACCTCAGAAAAAACATTGTAGACCTCCACAAGTCTGGTTCATCCTTGGTAGCAATTTCCAAATGCCTGAAGGTACCACGTTCATCTGTACAAACAGTAGTACGCAAGCATAAACACCATGGGACCACACAGCCGTCATACCGCTCAGGAAGGAGACGCGTTCTGTCTCCTAGAGATGAACGTACTTCGGTGCGAAAAGTGCAAATCAATCCCAGAACAACAGCGAAGGACATTGTGAAGATGCAGGTACAAAAGTATCTATATCCACAGTAAAACGAGTCCTATATCAACATAACCTGAAAGGCCGCTCAGCAAGGAAGAAGCCACTGCTCCAAAACCGCCATAAAAAAGGCAGACTACGGTTTGCAACTGCACACGGGGACAAAGATCATACTTTTTGGAGAAATGTCCTCTGGTCTGATGATACAAAAATATAATTGTTTGGCCATAATGACCATCGTTATGTTTGGAGGAAAGCCCTGACCTCAATCCTATAGAGAATTTGTGGGCAGAACTAAAAAAGCGTGTGCGAGCAAGGAAGCCTACAAACCTGACTCAGTTACACCAGTTCAACTTTTCTGATAGCCCACTATACCAAGCTGAGCAGGCATAATCAAAATGACACTGAATCAAGGTTGAGACAAGCAGTTTCTTAACTTAAATATCTAGTATTACAATATAAACATTTCAATTTGTTCGCCATTTTAGAAAGGCTTTTCGCAGCAATCAGGTCTCCAAAAAGGCATTGATCTAAGGACACGATAAGATAAGTTACACTTGTTTTAGATTCAATCTCCTTAACTGCACAGTTGACCTTTATCTTGTCAGCCCTAAGCAATCTACGTTTTGTTCCAAACAAAATCGATTCAGTTTTTCCCAAATGTAGCGACAGTTTGTCAGTCAACCAATCTCTAACAAAATGCAATTCCTTACTCATGGACTCCTCTATGTAAACAGTATCCTTCCCTGATACCAGTATGGCTGAATCATCAGCATAAAGCAGGAGTTTGCACTTTACTGTATCTGACCTAAGACAGGGAATTTTTACTAGGATTACATGTCAGGAATTGTGAAAAACTGAGTTTAAATGTATTTGGCTAAGGTTTATGTAAACTTTTAACTTCAACTGTATAAATAGACTATGTCGTTAGAGTAATGTCTAGGACCATGATGTCTGTACACAATCTGGATACGTTGAATGATTCAGGAGGCTAGCTACCTACAAGAAGGGTTAAGTTTTCTCCTCTCCTCCCTTTCCTCTGAGCCAGCCAGGAATGGCTCTAATTTCACTGCCGTCTCCATTGTCAGGGAGAACATGAGAACATGTGACTGAGAGGGGCACACAGCCGGCCTTTGACAACAATGTGATCATGACGTGTATGGTGGAATAGTAACACAACGATTGGGGCGATGTGAATGGGCATCAGTGCAGAGCCTGCAGCATTTAATCATGGCCCAAGACCCTGCCCTGCTTGGGTTAAACCCTCGTCTCTGGGCCAGGGGATAGAAACAGCGGGGTGTATACGTACTGACATTAAACAATCTGTAACATGACCCTAATGTGTCATATTTATTTGTCTGGAAGGTGGAGGTTGAGGAGGAGAGAAGAAAATATGTCATAGCAGACTGATAGAGCTGTTTACATGCAGACTGATAGAGGTGTTTACACGCAGACTGATAGAGCTGTTTACACGCAGACTGATAGAGCTGTTTACATGCAGACTGATAGAGCTGTTTACATGCAGACTGATAGAGCTGTTTACATGCAGACTGATACAGCTGTTTACATGCAGACTGATACAGCTGTTTACGTGCAGACTGATAGAGCTGTTTACACGCAGACTGATAAAGCTGTTTACACGCAGACTGACAGAGCTGTTCACACGCAGACTGATAGAGCTGTTTACACGCAGACTGATTTAGCTGTTTACACACAGACTGATAGAGCTGTTTACACATGTACACATGCAAAAAAAAACACCCTTCTAGCGAACCACCTCTCTTCCTACCCTCTCCTCCTCAGTACCTCTTTGTGTGTGTTGGTTTAACCTTGTGCTCTGTGTTTGAGCCCAGCATTTAATTAGCACCGTCGGAGGTGGTGTGTGTGTGTGTGTGTGTGTGTGTGTGTGTGTGTGTGTGTGTGTGTGTGTGTGTGTGTGTGTGTGTGTGTGTGTGTGTGTGTGCGTGCAAGCCCAGCAGATAATGGCCATGTCAGTGGGGGCCAGTTAGTGCCCTCTGTTGGCCAACTGCACTCTACTGACAGACAGATGGACAGACAGATAGTCAGACGGAAAGAGGGGCAGGTGGACACAGGGGTAGATGGACAGAGGGGTAGGTGGACAGAGGGGTAGGTGGACAGATGGACAGAGGGGCAGAGGGACAGAGGGGTAGATGGACAGAGGGGTAGCTGGACAGAGGGGTAGGTGGACAGATGGACAGAGGGGCAGGTGGACAGAGGGACAGAGGGGTAGATGGACAGAGGGGTAGCTGGACAGAGGGGTAGGTGGACAGAGGGGTAGCTGGACAGAGGGGTAGGTGGACAGAGGGGTAGGTGAACAGAGGGGTAGGTGGACAGAGGGACAGAGGGGTAGGGGGACAGAGGGGTAGGGGGACAGAGGGACGGAGGGGTAGGTAGACAGAGGGACAGAGGGGCAGGTGGACAGAGGGACAAAGGGGCAGGTGGAAAGAGGGACAGAGGGGCAGGTGGAAAGAGAGATAAAGAGGCGCAGGTGGAAAGAGGTGTAGATGGACAGACAGCTCAATTCAGGTCTTCAGGTAAGGATATAGGTTTTTAATTGTTAATCTCTGTGTGTGTGTGTGTGTGTGTGTGTGTGTGTGTGTGTTTGCAGGTCTGCTGCCATTGAAGAGGTTGGTCCACAGTGTAGTCACACATACACATACACACACACACACACACACACACACACACACACACACACACACACACACACACACACACACACACACACACACACACACACACACACACACACACACACACACAAACAGACAGAGACTGAGGACTGATCACCCCAATCCAAGGACTGATCACCCAACAGCAACCTTGAGAAAATCATTATCATTACCGTATGAAAGACCACATATTCTCCCTGCACAAACAAACAAACCAAAACAAAGGCAAAGTCTTCTCATACTTTGTTGATTTCAAAAAAGCATTTGACTCAACTTGTCATGAGGGTCTGCTATACAAACTGATGGAAAGTGGTGTTGGGTGAAAAACATACGACATTATAAAATCCATGTACACAATCAACAAGTGTGCAGTTAAAATTGGCAAAAAACACACACATTTCTTTCCACAGGGCCAAGGGGTGAGACAGGGACGCAGTTTAAGCCCCACACTAATTCAACATATATATCAACGAATTGGTGAAGGCACTAGAACAGTCTGCAGCACCCGGCCTCACCCTACTAGAATCTGAGGTCAAATGTCTACTGTTTGCTGACGATCTGGTGCTTCTTTCACCAACCAAGGAGGGCCTACAGCAGCACCTAGATATTCTGCACAGATTCTGTCAGACCTGTGCCCTGACGGTAGGTCTCAGTAAGATTCCAAAAAAGGTCCAGTTGCCAGGACCACAAATACAAATTCCATCTATACATCGTTGCTCTAGAGCACACAAACAACTATATACACCTTGGACTAAACATCAGCGCCATAGGTAACTTCCACAAAGCTGTGAATGATCTGAGAGACAAGGCAAGAAGGGTCCTCTATACCATCAAAAGGAACATAAATTCGACATACCAATTAGGATCTGGCTAAAAATACTTGAATCAGTTATAGAACCCATTGCCCTAACAAAGCCATCACCTACAGAGAGATGAACGTGGAGAAGAGTCCCCTAAGCAAGCTGGTCCTGTTCACAAACACAAACAGACCCCACAGAGCCCCAGGACAGCAACACAATTAGACCCAACCAAATCATGAGAAAAACAAAACATTATTACTTGATACATTGGAAAGAAAACAGCAAACTAGAATGCTATTTGGCCCTAAACAGAGAGTACACAGTGGCAGAATACCTGACCACCGTGACTGACCCAAACTTAAGGAAAGCTTTGACTATGTACAGACTCAGTGAGTATAGCCTTGCTATTGAGAAAGGCTGCTGTAGGCAGACCTGGCTCTCAAGAGAGGACAGGCTATGTGCACACTGCCCACAAAATGAGGTGGAAACTGAGCTGCACTTCCTAACTTCCTGCCAAATGAATGGCCATATTAGAGACACATGTTTCTCTCAGATTACACAGACCCACAAAGAATTCAAAAGCAATACAATTTTGATAAACTCTCATATCTATAATGACTCAATTTGGCATGAGGGTCTTGTCGTGGAAATTCTAACCATTAAGGAGAGACTTTGTTATTTCTTCCAACAATTATTCTTTATTTATCTATAAATTATGTCAATAATGTAGCCGGTCGGGCACCACTTCTGAGGTGTACAGCCGAGGGCTTGATGACACAAGGAGTACAACAGCCCTTTATAGTCAAACTATCTTATGCAAGCATATACAAGACACGTGATCTTGGTATGTGTATGTGTAAGAGACAAAACTGGGGTGAAAGTACCCAATTAGGTCGTCTCGCTCTGTAGCAACAGGTGGTTATTCTTGTAACCTCCCTAGACGCTCGTTAGGAGGAAATAGAGCCACATTTCCTTAAATTAAATCGGACAAACGCCTCTCACTGTGTTCAGGTGATGTGTGGTTTCACCCCTACACACACACACACACACACACACACACATAAATACAGTACTTCCACATGCACGTACACCAGCATGAACTTGTGAACTGCAAGAAGTTATACAGCCTTTAAAAAAACCTTAACACATTTGAAGTCATATAAACTTGAAAAGGTTGTTCCAAACATTTAACTACTTTAACCTAAGAGGTTTTTACGATTTTTGCTACACAAATTGATGGAATGTGATGTTGGGGGGGGGGGAAACATACGACAAATACAAATTTCTTTTTACCTTCCATCAATCTTGAATAAAAACAACAGCAGTAAATTTCCCTTACAAAACAATCATCAAAAGAAGTCACATCTAAAGCAACCTTACACAGCTATAACCTGCTAATTTAACCCACAAACCGCAAAAAACAGCAAAGATATCCTCAGTGTACAATGAAAAACATCAAAGAAAGCATGCAGAGCAGAATTAGGCCGATACCCGCTAATTATCAAAATCCAGAAAAGATCAGTTAAATTCTACAACCACCTAAAAGGAAGCGATTCTCAAACCTTCCATAACAAAGCCATCACCTACCTGGAGAAGAGTCCCCTAAGCAAGCTGGCCCTGGCCCAATCAAATCATGAGAAACATTTAAAGAGAATTACTCGACTAATTGGAAAAAATTTACAAAGAAACATGCTATTTGGCCAAAAAACAGAGAGTACACAGTGGCAGAATACCTGACCACTGTGACTGACCCAAACTAGCCTTGCTATTGAGAAATGTGGAACTTCTGAGTGTAATGTTTACTGTTAATTTTCATTGTTTACTATCTACTTCACTTGCTTTGGCAATGTTAGCATATGTTTCCCATGCCAGTAAAGGCCTTAAATTAAATTGAATTGAATTGAGATAGGATGACAGTACCCACTGCTGCAACCAATGTTGCATTAGCTTGCTCCATAGGTTCAGCACCATGGACAGCAACAGCTGCTGCAGAAGCTGGTGCTATGTGTTCAGCGCCATGGACAGCAACCACTGTTGCATCCCCTTGCTCCATGTGTTCAGCACCATGGACAGCACCCACTACTGCAGAAACTAGCTCTATAGATAGATAGATAGGTACTTTATTGATCCCCCGGGGGGGAAATTTCATTATCAAGCAGCTACAACAAAAACACAGGGCAGGTGCAAAATGCCACAACGAAAGTACACAAAAGACAGATACACGGTACATGATACATAGAGCGGCAGTATGAAAAAGTATAGAAATACAGGATATCTGGAGTGCAAAAAAAAAAGCTATAAAAGGACATTGCGTAGTATGAGTGGTTGGCTGAATATGTACACTATACATTGGTGGATGTTGGATGGTTAACTATACTATACAGGTTGATGGCAGAGAAATACTTCAGTAGCTAATGCGTATGATATGAGCGAGGGTAATAATAGTTTACTTAATAGACAGAATGGGTAAATGAACAGGTAAGTGAAAAATTTTGCATGGTTAAATTAGCTGTACAGTTAGGTATACAGTTATATTTACAGATAAGTGAATACTTGCATGTTTACACAAACTGTACAGGTAAATGACAGGAAGAGATACTTTAATAGCTAAATGTGTGTATGATATCATTGGGGTAATAATAGTAATTCCCTTAAAATACAGTCCTTAGTGCGCAGGGTTTAATTACAGACAACTGCACTTATTGCACATTTGATATACTAAAAGCAATGAGAAAAGGTGCAACTGGCAGGATACTAATATGCATTCCTGAGTGAATGCCTAGGTCCAATAATTACTTACAATATTGCATGTGATATAATATAACAACTGTACATGGGTATGTATATACAGACCTGTATGAATAAGTAGGTCCTGAGTGGATGAGTGCTGACGGAACAGAGTTACTCACGGATGGATGCATAATTGTTAAACTAGGTCCTAGCACCCCAACAGTTCCAGATCTATGTTGCCGACGGCACGGCACACCGGTGAGGCATTATATAGTCTCATAGCCGCCGGCAGGAAGGACCTCCTGTGGCGCTCTCTGGCACACCGTGGTGGGATCAGTCTGTGACTGAAAGAGCTCCTCTGCGTCATAACCATAGCGTGCAGAGGGTGGGTGACGTTGTCCATGATGGCCAGCAGTTTGGCCAGGATCCGTCTCTCCGCCACCTCCTCTAGAGTGTCAAGGCTCATCCCCAGGACAGAGCTAGCCTTCCTGATCAGCTTATTTACCCGAGAAGCATCACCGGCTTTGATGTTTGCTCCCCAGCACACCACTGCAAAAAAGATGGCACTGGCCACCTATGTGTTCAGCCCCATGGACAGTACCAGTAGTCAGATGTTGAGTGCAGTCAATGTGAAGGTGATGGATGTGGACAGACAATAGAGGAGTGGAGGGGTTCACTGGCATCAAGATACAGTCTGCAATTGAACCCAAGCAAGACAAAGATGGTCAGGAATTCAAAGTGTATGTGGATTACCATTATATATCAATGTGTTGCATGTGTGATATGAATGCATATTTTGGACTGAAAAAAATAGGACTCCTTCACCTCTTCCTTTTCCTTTCTGGCTTGTTAAATGAAGACGTTAATTACTGCAGACAAAGATGGGTCCTCACAGTGAGGCGACAGTGGCACTTTGTGTGTTGACTGTCATTATAGATTTAATACCAGAGGTGTGAGGAGACTGATGTCGCCCGTCTGACACCCACAGACTCTCCTGTCTCTATCAGTCTACTGCGAGTCTCATGTCTCACCCTGTCTACCCCCCTGCATGTTACTGCTCTGACAGAAATAGACCTGGGGACTTCACTGAGCTACATACTCAGTCAGTGTCTTGCTGACAGTAAATACCATAGTCAGGATATAGTGATGCAACTACTTAAGTGATGATTCAAAGACATTGGTTCAAATCCAGACTTAGTTAAACTATTTTAGCAAACAATTAAACAATACCCTGTTTCCTGTTTAGGGGTCAGACCTCTAACAATACCCTGTTTCCTGTTTAGGGGTCAGACCTCTAACAATACCCTGCAACCCTGTTTAGGGGTCAGACCTCTGACAATACCCTGCAATCCTGTCAGACCTCTTTGTAATGCTGGCTAAAGTGTTAGCTAATCAACCACGTGCCCTTGGTTGGGACATCTCACCCAGCTCTCCTCAGCAATTCCCTGAAATATTAAAATACCAAGAGGTATTTTAATATTGTGTCTAGGGTCTCTCTCCCTTTCTCTCTTCTCCTCAATCCCACTCCATCCATCCATCAATCCATCCCCAAGCAGCCTACGGTCCAGACCCAATGTTATCTCCTCAAGGCTACATAACAGGGGCTCCCACAGAACTTTGACAAACTTGGATAGAGTTTGAAAACTTACTCAATACACTTACACTCTAAACAAAAAGCTAATTTGAATGTTACAGTCATGGAACATTTGGTGCCAACATGGAGAATTGTTTGCCCATATCTATGTACTGTTTGAATGCACTAAGCTAGGATACAGATAGGGGTGGCCAACACATCATTTGGGGAGCTTTTGTGCAATCCATGAAAAAACAACCGCCTGAAAAAACACACAAGCATCTTTCCTCCTCACAGGTAGAACTCCTCTGTCTCTGTGGTGTGTGTGTGGAGCCATAGGCGGACCTAGATAGATAGATAGATAGATAGATAGATAGGTACTTTATTGATCCCCGAGGGGGAAATTACTAGCACATCTGTTAGTGATGAGCTCAGCAGACTATTAACTCATTTCAGCAGAATAAACTCACCTCACCTGTACTGACACATCTGTTGTCCCCTTTTACAGGCCGACACCCCTCGCCAGCTGTCATCCTCCTCCCCCTCTACCTCTCAGCCCCTCTGCCCAGCGGAGCAGGAAGTCTCCTCCCCCTCTACCTCTAAACCCCTCTGCCAAGCGGAGAAGGAGGGCACTGCCAGTGCAGTAACTAGGGTTTGAGTTTTAGTGAGGTCAGGTTTGGTTGTACCCCCAGAATGTTGTTTTAGTGAGGTCTGGTATGGTTGTACCCCCAGAATATTGTTTTAGTGAGGTCTGGTTTGATTGTACCCCCAGAATATTGTTTTAGTGAGGTCTGGTATGGTTGTACCCCCAGAATGTTGTTTTGAAAGTTAAAGCTCATATACTTCATTTCTATACTGTTAAAACACGTTAAAAAGCTGTTTGGAGAACAGCAACAAGAAGCAAAATTACTGCACCCATTATGACCTCGGCTGCTGTAGGTACATTCACCTCAGTCCATCTACAAACACCTAGCCTATTATCTATACAGTTGTAATGTTATACCCCTGAAATATGACAAATTATTCACACTGACACTTAGCATCAGCTGCAAAATGAAAACATTTGACATTTTTAGAACTGCATTGTTTTGCATTTTGATAGTATTATAATGCCGGCCTATATGGAAGATATTTCCTGTGGAGATGTTCATATTGAAACACACCGTGGTTGTATTTTAATGTATGCCTATTGGGAAGATAGGTCCTGTGGAGATGTTCATATTGAAACACACAGTGGTTCTATTTTAATGTCGGCCTATTGGGAAGATAGGTCCTGTGGAGATGTTCATATTGAAACACACAGTGGTTGTATTTTAATGTCGGCCTATTGGGAAGATAGGTCCTGTGGAGATGTTCATATTGAAACACACAGTGGTTGTATATTAATCTAGACCTTACTGACTGACATATCTATAAGCAACTATTTATCAGTTGTGCACTCATTCTCCGAGAGTCGGTTTATGTCTGTTTGCGGACCTGTAGATGCGGCAGCAGTCGCAGGACGATTTTAAAATGACCTTTTGTCTGGCATCTCGCAAACACACTGTCACCCGTGTCTCTGACTCTGTAGTTGCCTATTGAGCCGACTGCGAGTTGAGGTAGTTCGTTTCACGTCTCAGGCATTCAGCCTGCGCCGCGAGAGGGCAGAGTTAGCCGTGGTGAGTGTGCTGCTAAAAAAGCTAATCTGGGGGGACGCAGGCGGATAGAATGAACAAACCTCAGAACCTAGAACTCAGTCAGATCGATAATGTAAGCGCTCTGAGCTTTGATCAACGCTGGGAGAAGTAAAAAAAATGATGAGGTCAAGACCTCGGTGTCCTCATATGTTGTTACAGCCATGGGCGCTGCCAACCCACGGTGACCAGACCAGACCACACAAACACTGCTGAAGACCTACAATGGATTATAGTGATGGGTTACTTATACTTAACCTTTGCCATTGTACTAGAATATGTAATCATATTATTGTCTTTAACTAACATACAGTATGTAAAGACACAGTATGTAAATACAAGTACCATGCAGCTATGAAGACTGCATATGGCAGAAAAAGGTACAGCTTGATAAACAAGGGGTTTGAATACACTGTTGCTCATAAACCTGTTAGTGAATCCAGCAGGCCATATAGTATATTTTACTGATTCCAGGAGGGTCTGTTGGTGGGACTTCGTAACAATCAGAGACAGATGGTGTGTGTGTGTGTGTGTGTGTGTGTGTGTGTGTGTGTGTGTGTGTGTGTGTGTGTGTGTGTGTGTGTGTGTGTGTGTGTGTTAGTTTGGCCAGGTATACGTGTCCCTTAACTCTCAGATGAACACACTGGAACCACCAAGAACGTCTGAATGCAATTGATATTCTTGGGTTTTCATTGGGTAACCATCTTTTGTATCCTTGGAGAACAGGCCATCATTAAGGTAACATAACAAAGAAACAGATTATGCAACTGAGCGGTGAGCTTCTTCAGCCTCCATATCAACTGTTCTCAGGAAGTAACTAAGGTTGAATCAATACACTCGTTAAGGCTCTTCAGTTCATCTCATGTGGAGGGTTCCTTTTGTTCTGTGTCGTCCAGAAGGGGAGATAATAAAGCTGATTCTGGTTTGAATGATGTGGTCGTTAGATGGGATAATAGGGTCTCCATGGTAATGATCTGAAGATAACATTTTAAAAAGCTGATGTGCAGAGCTGTAACTCAGGGCCTAATTCCCCTTACTCATATCCACCACTGTCATTTTAGAAGAGGCTAAATTTAACACTCATACCAGGGCACCCATCTGAGCTCGACCATGCCTGAGAGGGGGGAGGGGCGGGGGAGAGAGAGAGAAAGAGTGTGTGTGTATGTGTGTGTGCGTGCACGTCTGTGGGTGGGTAATCTCTACTCCCCTGACGAGATACTGACACAGGTCGTCTCTGCCACAGACTTCATGGCATCACTGGTCATGCATACTCTGGGCTGTAATGTGTCAGCGAGTAGGGGTTGTTTGAGGACTGTACGAGTGTGCAGATTGTGTGTATGTACACACTTGAGTCTGTCTGTGTGTGTGTGTGTGTGTGTGTGTATATATGTACATGTGTGTGTGTGTGTGTGTGTCTGGCTTACACCAGCGGCTTCAGTGTATGGCTGAACCTGTCAAGTCGGGGGCCATGGAGACATGTCTGTAGTAGATAGCAACGTGCTGATGGGGAACTCAACTCATCCTGGACAAAATGACTTAGTCATGATGGTTCTGTATTACATAAAAAGTTTCAGTAAGCTGCATGGGAGTTGAGAAGTTTGTGCTGGAAAAGAGAATCTGTTTCAAAGAACATACCAGGCCAATTGATGGTCAAAGTTTGTATGTAATTAGAAACAATATGAAATTACTGCACAATAAAATATGACTATAGATAAGCTGTATATTGGGAAGTTTGCGATGAGTTAGAAATAACTACTCTACTGGTTTCCGCAGTTAAAATGATATGAAGGACTAACTTGATCTTCTGATGCAGTTTGAAACCATTTTTGAGTGAAGATGTTAAGAGTGGTGATGGTGAAAAAGGAGACGAAAAATAGCGAAAAAATAAAAAAGGCTCTTTAATGAAAACGAACAGCAACACACTGACAGCAAACCAAACCAGGGTGTTGCTGCCATCGTCCCACTGCCGCCGGTTAAAACACCGGCGAGGAGGAGCATCGGAGAGGAGGAGGTCCTGCAGCTCTACGCATTCGCTACAAGACTAGCATCTTTCCATAACTGAAGGTGAAACAGAGACTGCTCCTGTCGGTTCATGATAAAACAAGAAAGGTGTGTTTACATTACTTCATTTATTGATGTTCCACTGTTTTATAAGTCAAATCAGCCATCCAGACCTTACTAGTATCATGTAAACGTCCTCTGTCGAATACATGTGTATATGCCTCCCTCTGGTGGTCAGCTGCATCATTACATCCATTTATTTCACTTCACTGCAGCGCTACATCAGGGGCGGTCCTTAGAAAAACATGAATCCAGTTTGACTGCTTCATGGCACAGACATGTCAAAGCAAACGCTGAATTTGTCTCGAACAGGCAGATCTAATACACAACTGTCATAGCTCTACAATAAAGAATGTGACCTACACACTTCCTTAAACCTAAAATAAGTAAATAAGTAATTTTGTGTGGAAGCCAAACATTTTTTTTTTTACGTCGGAGGCAGACACATTGTATACAGTGCATTCAGAAAGTATTCAGACCCCTCCACATTTTGTTACAATACAGAATTATTCTAAAATGGATTAAATTGTTTTTTTTCCCATCATCAATCTACACACAATACCCCATAATGACAAACCCAAAGCAGGTTTTTAGAAAGGTTTGCAAATGTATTCAAATAAAAACAGAAATACCTTATTTACATAAGTATTCAGGCCCTTTGCTATGAGACTCGAAATTGAGTTCAGGTGCATCCTGTTTCCATTGATCATCCTTGAGACGTTTCAACAACTTGATTGGAGTTCACCTGTGTTAAATTCAATTGATTGGACATGATTTGGGAAAAGCACACACCTGTCTATATAAGGTCCCACAGTTGGCAGTGCATGTCAGAGCACTGTATGCTCAGAACGACAAAATGGAGCCTAAATCTTGAATCTTGATTTAGATTATGACGATCTCTAATGTCATAATATGTTTGGTAAAGTAATAAAGACATTTTTTTCTCAGACCTAAAAAATAAACAATTCCTGGTGAAAGGCCAAAGGTCATAGCTTTTTAGGAGGGGTAAACACTACTATGTAAAATATTTCCCTCTTGCTAGATTGATGACTAAAACCATAGTGAAACAGTGTAAAACGTCTGTCAGCTTAAACTCTGAGCAATCAACCAGTGGTCCTCATCAGCCGGGCTGCAAGCTTGGAACGCAGCGTGACGGAGAACAAAAATACTTCTGTATCTGATTATACTGACTGACACCAGGAAGTGTGTGTGAGCCTCTGCTTGCCTCTGTGTGTGTGTGTGTGTGTGTGTGTGTGTGTGTGTGTGTGTGTGTGTGTGTGGTGAAACCTGAGTACGGTAGCATTACAATCAGCCATAACAGTGTGGCCAAAAACGCAGAGGGCATCTAGCTGGAGGATCCCACTGAGATAGGCTGCATCCCAAATGACACCCTATTTCCCTCATACTGCACCACTTTCTAGTCAAACAGGATGCACTATAAAGAGAATAGGGTACCATTTAGGACACAGTCAGAGAGAGAAGTGGGTCCAGAGGGTCAATTATTTTATTTTGCCTCACTGTTATGTTCTGGTAGTCTTTCTGGCATCGTAATAAGAGACAGGAGGTTTGATCAGGAAAACCCCAGTTAGAGGCAATGCACCTTTGAAAGGGACGGTTAAGCTAACTTGCGCTAATGTCATTAGCATGACGTTGTAAGTGACAAGAACATTTCCCAGGACACAGACATATCTTATATGAGCAGAAATCTTAAATTCGTGTTAATCTAACTGCACTGTCCAATTTACAGTAGCTACTACAGTGAAATAATAACATGCTATTGTTTGAGGAGAATGCACAGTTTTGTACTTGAAAATGTATTAATAAATCAATAGGCACATTTGGGCAGTCTTGATACAATATTTATACAATAATACTCCCAGAAGAGTGAAGGCTGTTATAGCAGCAATGGGTTGAACTTTTGGCCATGTAGTGGTATTTCTTGGTCAATAGCCCAGGGCTTGCTTATCTAAGTGGAATGTTTACTTTTCAAATGGAATTTGAAATGCAAAACACTTAATTATGTAAACATGTTGATCTTGGTTGTTTTTGAACAGCAGAGAACATTCTCTGTGTTTGTCATTTGGGACATTCATAGAGTTTTGAAGCCATATTCCAAATATTTGTGTTATGTGCATGTGTTTTCTATGGGTCACATTTATATGCATAGTTGTATCCAGTCGTCTGGTATGCATTTTGAGTGGCAGGGGATGTGTGTGTTTGTGTGCATGTGTGTGTGGTTGGTCTATTGTTCAGAGGAAGCCTGGTGGATCTAAGTGTGCTGACGGAGGTAAAGTCTTGATTGGATGCAGATAATTGATGGTCTTCTCTGTAAGTCAGTGATTGCGTCTCAAATGGCACTCTATTCTCTACATAGTGGACTTCTTTTGACCAGAGCCCAGAGGGCTAATGCTGTCAGGCCCCTCTTGTGTGTTTGTGTGTGTGTGTGTGTGTGTGTGTGTGTGTGTGTGTGTGTGTGTGTGTGTACCTCTCCAGTCAACCTGCATTCATGCTCAGCCACCCCCTGAAGAGAGAATCAGACAGGAAGTACTATTCTACAGTTATAAATCACCCATTCCCATTTCATTCAAAATATGACAATGAAACGGAGAGAGAGAGAGAGGTTAAAATTGGCAATAAACAAATAGACTTCTTCTCTCAGGGATGTGGAGTGAAACAGGGCTGTTTAATTAGATTTTAAATCTACATTGATGAATTGGCAAAAACATTAGAGGAATGTGCAGCACCTGGTCTCATCCTTCACAACACTGAAATCAAGTGTCTGCTGTACCAGATGACCTGGAGCTGCTGTCTCCCACTAAGGAGGACCTACAGCAGCATCTAGATCATCTGCACAGGTTCTGTCAGACCTGGGCTCTGACAGTCAACCCTTAAGAGACAAATAGAATGATATTCCAAAAGAGGTCCGGATATCAGGAAGACAAATAAACATTCTATTTGGACACAGTTACAACCCTCTAAAAACTTAATCACACAGAAATGAAACAAGAGAAGAGTCCCCTAGGTCAGCTGGTTCTGAGGCTCAGTTCACTAAAACCCAAACCAACATTATAGTTCCTCAGAACAGCACTCAGAACATCTGGCCCAAACAAATTATCACAAAGCAATAAACATGGTGGCAGAGAGAGAGAGAGGGAGAGAGAGAGAGAGAGATGCCATCCCACTATGAATGCAGACAGGGAGTGCTACCAGAGATTATATGCAGAGGAAGGTGGACAGGGAGGAGCTGCCCTGAAAGTGGGAGCATTTTTCACAGGAAATAGATCTCAGAGTCTGCGTCCAAAATGGCACCCTAAGTAGTGCACTACAAAGGAAATAGGGCTCCATTTGGGACACATTCAGAGCCAATCTTCTTCTGATCTATAGGAGTTTACAGGGCCACAGAGATGTACCTGCTATATGCTGATGGAGTCAGGGCCTGGTGAAGCACGCACACACACAGACACACACATAAAGTATATGCATACACACAAGCATGCAGGTGCACACACACACAAGTAACAAGAGCTTTGGCAGTCCCACCATGCCTCAATGTCTTTGACTACCAGGAATGACGTTGCTGAAGCCGTGATGCCTGGGCCAAAGTATTTAATTAAAATATCAAGACTGTATGACATCCATGTGGAGGGCTTAAAGGCCCCTAGAGAGAGGAGAGAGAGAGAGGAGAGAGAGAGAGAGAGAGAGAGGAGAGAGAGAGAGGAGAGAGAGAGGAGGGAGAGAGAGAGGGGAGAGAGGAGGGAGAGAGAGAGGGGAGAGAGGAGAGAGAGGAGAGAGAGAGAGAGGAGAGAGAGAGGAGAGAGAGAGGAGAGAGAGAGGAGAGAGAGTAGAGAGAGGAAAGGGAGGAGAGAGAGGACAGAGAGGGTTATGACTGTGTTGGATGGATGGAGAAAGGAGGGGGAGGAGAGAGGAGGCAGAGAAGAGAGAGGAGAGAGGAGGGAGGAGGGAGGGAAGGGAGAGGAGAGAGATCTGAGGAGTAGGCTGCACACACACACAAGTAACAAGAGCTTTGGCAGTCCCACCATGTCTCAATGTCTTTGACTACCAGGATTGACGTTGCTGAAGCTGTGATGCCTGGGCCAAAGTAGAAGGATGGATGGAGAAAGGAGGGGGAGGAGATAGGAGTGAGAGAAGTGAGAGAGGAGAGAGGAGGGAGGAGGGAGGAGGGAGGGAACGGAGAGGAGAGAGAGCTATACAGTAGGCTTATAAATAAATACATTTCAGTTACAGCTGAAATCCTGGGATTTTGTGGATATGGTAGGTGTGTATCCCATTATCATAGCATTCTATCAACATGAAAATATAATTCATTTTAACTTGATATATTTTGGTGAATACTGTCTATTCTGCATGACATACCTGCATGCCAGGGATGGAGTCTGGAGAGGACTGGAACTCCTACAACTGTGTGACATTCTGATTCCTGAACATTCCAAGGAGGAGAATGTACACTAAAATTGTTATGACCTCCATCAGCCTGGTTAGATCCCAAGACAACTACTCAGACAACAGCCCAACCTCACACTCTGAGTAGCAGACAGAGAAGACAACAGCCCAACCTCACGCTCTGAGTAGCAGACAGAGAAGACAACAGCCCAACCTCACACTCTGAGTAGCAGACAGAGAAGACAACAGCCCAACCTCACGCTCTGAGTAGCAGACAGAGAAGACAACAGCCCAACCTCACACTCTGAGTAGCAGACAGAGAAGACAACAGCCCAACCTCACGCTCTGAGTAGCAGACAGAGAAGACAACAGCCCAACCTCACGCTCTGAGTAGCAGACAGAGAAGACAACAGCCCAACCTCACACTCTGAGTAGCAGACAGAGAAGACAACAGCCCAACCTCACGCTCTGAGTAGCAGACAGAGAAGACAACAGCCCAACCTCACACTCTGAGTAGCAGACAGAGAAGACAACAGCCCAACCTCACTCTCTGAGTAGCAGACAGAGAAGTCAACAGCCCAACCTCACGCTCTGAGTAGCAGACAGAGAAGACAACAACCCAACCTCACACTCTGAGTAGCAGACAGAGAAGACAACAGCCCAACCTCACACTCTGAGTAGCAGACAGAGAAGACAACAGCCCAACCTCACGCTCTAAGTAGCAGACTGAGAAGACAACAGCCCAACCTCACACTCTGAGTAGCAGACAGAGAAGACAACAGCCCAACCTCAGACTCTGAGTAGCAGACAGAGAGACAACAGCCCAACCTCACACTCTGAGTAGCAGACAGAGAAGACAACAACCCAACCTCACACTCTGAGTAGCAGACAGAGACACTTAGGTCCTCTCCTCTACACACACACACACACACACACACACACACACACACACACACACACACACACACACACACACACACACACACACACACACACACACACACACACACACACACACACACACACACACACACACACAATCTAACTGTGAGTTAATACTCTCCAACAGTTACAGTATTTGAGGATCAGCTGTGTAAAAACAATTTTTCCCTAAAAAACTAAATCATATTTCAGAAAGCATCAGCCAGGCCTTTGAATTGCTAACCATTTGGGATAACTGCATAAGAACATCTCCAAAGAGGACATCTCAGATGTATTTTGAAGCAATAAACTAGACAGGAGAAAAAAAGCTATGCAATAGACTCTACAAAATAAATGTGACTTGTACGTATTGTAGATACTCAGACCACATTGGCTTCATCCTAATTCAATTTTAATAATAATACATAATAACCACAAAGGAGCAATCAAATAAATTATTCCATGACAGACATGTCACTTAGTACAGCAAGTGTTTAGTTGTCTCTGAGTTAAATAGATGTTGGTTGTCTCTGAGTTAAATAGACGTTGGTTGTCTCTGAGTTAAATAGATGTTGGTTGTCTCTGAGTTAAATAGATGTTGGTTGTCTCTGAGTTAAATAGATGTTGGTTGTCTCTGAGTTAAATAGATGTTGGTTGTCTCTGAGTTAAATAGACGTTGCAGGTGTCTGAACAGATAAGAATACCCTATAGAGGCATTCACAGGCAATTGATGCTGCTACAGCTTCACTTGAGTGTATGTGTGTGTGTGTGTGTGTGTGTGTGTGTGTGTGTGCACTCTGTCTGCTGACCTGTAGTTCTAAACATCAAACAGCGGGGATTCTGTACGCCACCTCCAAATGTCGCTATATTCATGTTTCTTTACATTCTGCTCATGGCATTCGGGTGTGGAAATGTGAGCGTGCAATTGTCATTGCAGAGCTGTTGCCAGACAATGTAATGTTAATTTTTCTACCATAAGCCGCCTCCAATTACTTTTTACGGAATTTGGCAGCACATCCAACCGGCCTCACAACCGCAGACCACGTGTAACAACGCCAGCCCAGGACCTCCACATCCGGCTTCTTCACCTGCGGGATTGTCTGATACCAGCCACCCGTAATCGTCGTCCTACCAGGGTCTTGACTTGACTGCAGTTCGGCATCGTAACCGACTTCAGTGGGCAAATACTCACCTTCGATGGCTGCTGGCACGCTGAGAAGTGTGCTCTTCACGGATGAATCCCGGTTTCAGCTGTACCGGGCAGATGGCATGCTGATGTCAGTGTTGTGAACAGAGTACCCCATGGTGGAGGGGGAGTTATGGTATGGGCAGGCATAAGCTACGGACAACGAATACAATTGCATTTTATTGATGGCAATTTGAATGCACAGAGACACCGGGAGGCCCATGGTTGTGCCATTCATCCACCGCCATCAACTCATCTTTCATTTTGGCCCCATGTTGCAAGGCAAGGATCTATCCACATTTCTTGGAAGCTGATAATGTTCCAGATCTTCCATGGCCTGCATACTCACCTGACACGTCTCATCTGGCCGGCCGACTTTACCTGTCTTTCTGGCCGACTGGACCTTATCTGGACCTTCCGGCCGACTGTTCCCATCTGGCAGGCCGAATGGACTTACATGGCCAACCGACCGGCCCATCTGTCTGGCCAACCGGTATCTATCTATCTATCTATCTATCTATCTATCTATCTATCTATCTATCTATCTATCTATCTATCTATCTATCTATCTATCTATCTATCTATCTATCTATCTATCTATCTATCTATCTATCTATCTATCTATCTATCTATCTATCTATCTATCTATCTATCTATCTATCTATCCGACTGGACCTCTCTGGACGTCCGACTGGACCTCTCTGGCCGGCCGACTGGACCTCTCTGGCCGGCCGACTGGACCTCTCTGGCCGGCCGACTGGACCTCTATGTCCAGCCAACCACCCATACTATGCAATGTCTTTTATAGCTTTTTTTGCACTCCAGATATCTTGTATTTCTATACTTTTTCATACTACCGCTCTATGTATCATGTACCGTGTATCTGTCTTTTGTGTACTTTAGTTGTGGCATTTTGCACCTGCCCTGTTTTTGTTGTTGTAGCTGCTTGACAAAGAAATGTCCCCCTCGGGGATCAATAGAGTATCTATCTATCTATCTATCTATCTATCTATCTATCTATCTATCTATCTATCTATCTATCTATCTATCTATCTATCTATCTATCTATCTATCTATCTATCTATCTATCTATCTATCTATCTATCTATCTATCTATCTATCTATCTATCTATCTATCTATCTATCTATCTATCTATCTATCTATCTATCTATCTATCCGACTGGACCTCTCTGGACGTCCGACTGGACCTCTCTGGCCGGCCGACTGGACCTCTCTGGCCGGCCGACTGGACCTCTCTGGCCGGCCGACTGGACCTCTATGTCCGGCCGACTGGACCTCTCTTCACCTCCAGTCGAGGTAGACAGCGGTTTGTGATAGTTTTCTACTTCAACATGTTACTGTTGCTGATTGTTTTTATTTGAACAAATGATACAATACGTCTCAAGACAATGAAATGAATCATTGTTACCCTGGCTGCAGAGAGGTTTTGCATGGAGGAGAAGTGGAACACTGATTGGATTTTCAAAAAGTCATCAACGTACGGGCATTTTGTCTGTTTTCACCTAACTTTAACCTAAATTCAATGAAATTGGGACATTTTTGGTTGATTTCATGTTAGTTGACAACTCAATCAAATCAAAACTAGACGTCAGTCTGAGCCCAGTGGGATGTTAGTCTGCCAGCCCTATCTCCTTTGACATGTCCCTCTCTCACCCCTCCCCTTGTCTTCTGTCTCTCTCCTCCCCATCTTTCTCCCATCCTCTGTCTCTCTCTATTCATGACACAGGCCTGTTGAGCTTGACTCAGGCAACAGACCTCTAGCTTCTAGTGCGGTGGCCAGCTCCACAGTATTGGATTCTGTTGAAGAGTCCAGACATCATTCTGTCAGCTGCAGGAAAGAGAAGAACCAAGAAGACAGTGATGAAGGATCGAGCGTCACAGCTGAGAATCAGTGCCAACGAGATACATTTTGAGGTCTGGTGTCTGTATCGCCTTGTGTGTGTGTGTGTGTGTGTGTGTGTGTGTGTGTGTGTGTGTGTGTGTGTGTGTGTGTGTGTGTGTGTGTGTGTGTGGACAACTGGTCCTATCTGGCCAGACAACTGGTCCTATCTGGCCTGCTGACTGGTCCAATCTGGCCAGACAACTGGTCCTATCTGGCCAGCCGGTATCGACGTGTATGACTGCGTGTTCCAGTTCCCGCCAATATCAAGCAACTTCGCACAGGCATTGAAGAGGAGTGGGGCCACAATCAACAGCCTGATCAACTCTATGTGAAAGAGATGTGTCGCCCTGCATGAGGCAAATGGTGGTCACACCAGGTACTGACTGGTTTTCTGATCCACGCCCCTACCTTTTTTTGTAAAGGTATCTGTGACCAACAGATGCATATCTGTATTCCCAGTCATGTGGAATCCATAGATTAGGGCCTAATGAATTTATTTCAATTGACTAATTTCCTTATATGAACTGTAACTCAGTAATATCTTGCATTTATATTTTTGTTCAGTACAAAAGTATTTTTTATTAGTACAAAGCAACTAAATTCAAGGCATACACAATAAAACAACAGTACATACTGCTGAGATAAACCCATTCGATTTTCTCTATGCTCTATTGAGAATATAACTGTTAGATAAAGAGCATGTTAAACAGATCTGGAGAATCAGGTCTGCATCTCTTTACTCTCCCAGTTCATGAGTCAGGTTGACTTCAAATCTCTTAGAAATCATATGTTTATATTATTACTTGACTCCGGGTGTGTGTGTGTGGAGCAGAACAAACAGACAGGTTGTTTGATAAGCTTCTTCGATAGGCTAGGACCTGGAGCAGAATGGGAGAAATGGGATTTCAGATGTCATACAAATCTTGATAAAAAAAGATACGCTTATCTGATCTATGAGTTAGAGATCTCACATCTTGTGGGTTTGTTTATTACATTATTCAGGACATTAAGTTTGAATGAGATACTCAAATGTTGGTATTACTCCCAGTAGGCATATCAAATCAGTATACGAATGACATGCTTCCATTACAAAGAACATGTATTATTCCAATTCAAGATAGCTACTGCATGGGTAGATATATTTTTAGCAAGATTAAATTAGACATCCAATCCAATTCTAATTAACAGTTATCCAGGCTGTATCACAACCGGCAGTGATTTCGAGGACTCCCGAGAGGCACAGTGGTCTAAGGCAGTGCATATCAGTGCAAGAGGTGTCACTGCAGACCCTGGTTCGAATCCAGACTGCATCACATCTGGCTGTGATTGGGAGTCCCATAGTGTGGTGCACAATTGTCTCGGTGTCATCCAGGTTTGGCTGGTGTAGGCCCTCATCGTAAATAAGAAATTGTTCTTAACTGACTTGCCTAATTAAATAAAAATATGTAATAAGAAAAAGGGTTGCATTTAGGACGAAGCCACAGACTATATACCAAGGACTAGTAGAGCGTTTAAAAACAGGAGGTTTTCCTGAAAGGAGTTCCAGGTATGTTAAATAAAATAAATATAAAATCTGGGATAAAGTGACTAAAATATTGAGAATATATCAATGGGAGATATGAATGGGGGGAGATGTGGATGATTCTAACGTAACTACAGTACTGTCTCTTTATTTATATATCTATTGGGCATCCTCTAGCTCTAGTGTGTGTGTGTGTGTGTGTGTGCGTGTGTGTGTGTGTGTGTGTGTGCGTCTGTGTGTTACGTAGCTGCCATAGTGATGCAGAGTGGCCTTACAGTATGCTGACATCCACAGTGATGCAGGAAAGCCTTTCTGTGATGCCCGAATGCGCACTCACTCACACACAAACACACTCACACTCACACTCACACTCACGCACGCACACACACACACACACACACACACACACACACACACACACACACACACACACACACACACACACACACACACACA